>PVIH01008839.1:0-28505 GCA_004025045.1 Sigmodon hispidus | reverse complement strand
AGGGGATGTACTCACTCACTAGTGGTCTCTAAACAAACAAACAAGAAAAAAAAGCCAAACATGCCCTAGAGAGCCTGTCTTAAGGACTTGACTGCCGGAAGCAGGATGGACAAAATGAATGAGTTTGTCTGCCAGAGAATGTTTCCAGTTGACTACTGAGATAGCATAAGGATTCAGAGCTGGCTTACAGTGTCATGCTGTATGTCTTGGATACTTACAATTCATTATATGGATTACATAGACAATTCATTAGAAAGTTTATTCCTCAAGACTTGTGTGCCAGTGTGTGCTTGTGCAAAGTATGGATTACTAGGACACTCTGTAGATCACAGTCTGTTGAAACACAGTCCAAACTAAAGAATTACGTGAAAGGCATGTGAAAACCCTGATTTCTAGGCCTCAGTCTTGGAAGTTTTGATTGACTGGTATAGCATTGGCTTAAAAAAGGCTTTTCTAACAAATTCTGAGTTACTGCTTATACTCATGACCAGGGTACCATGCTTGAGAACTGATTGCTAGAGAAGACTTTAGCTTTCATAGAGCTCTAGATTCAGAAGTACACTAAAATCCAGCCGAGTCAGATTTCATAAAACTTTTTTCAACAATATCTTTCTGAGAATTCTTGACTGTTAATACCATTAACAGGTTTCTGTCTGTATTCCATTGGAATAAAAACTATAATCATTAAATGTAATTTATTTTTATCAAGTTCTGCTGTCTTTTAAGGCTGTTAGACATTTGAAATTGTTCAGAAGCGTTCAATAATGCAGTTCTATGTACCAAGAAATAGATAATATTACAAATTATATTTTATAAGCAGAGAAACCAAGTTAATATTTTCAAATTAGGTTTTTTAACCTTATCACTTGCATACTTAAGTTAACATATAATATTTACTTATTAAATATTTCCCAAAAAGAAAATTCCATTCCTAAATCATAGACATCATTTATTCTAAGATATAAAAATTAGACTAGATTAAGCTACATTTTCTTTTTTAAAAAAATAAATAACAATTTACATTCTCTAAAAGCCTCAGAAAATAGCAAAAGAAAAAATATCACTTATAGTTCCCCTTATGTTTATGTAAAATTCTGCATCAATATACACTGTCTTCAAATGTGTGAATTAAGCCAATGTTGAATATGAGAGTTATTTAAAATATAAGTTAATATTTGCTTTAAATACATTTTCTGTTTTTACTCTACTGTCTTTTCTCATTTTCAATTGTATTTACAAAGTATACACATCTTTTTCCTTCTTTCCAGTTTCTCTTTTTTTAATAACCTATTTCTAATCAGTTAACTCTCAGAATAGGGGCCAAGAATGGAGTCATACAATGGGAATTCTAAGGGCTTGTGTAAAACTACAAGAAAAGTCAGGACTCTTGTGAGCTAGTTTCATCAAAACCAAAAATTGTTTTTGGAATGTGTTTTCAAGGCCCTCTCAGGTGTATCAGGTAGCAGTGAGTTCATTTCATATAATTTATTGCAGCCAGCTTTTGTTACTTGTTTCTGTGATTTTTAGGAAAAACATTTTGCCATGTGAGACTTGACCTTGCTATTGTCCACTTTACTCATATGATTCTTCTTAACCCTCAGAGTATATATTCTATAATGCTTTGAATAAAGGTGGCTATTGCTTGAGACTTTAATCTCCCTCATTTGGGGACTCCATTCTCCCAAATTCTACCACAATTAGAATGATAAACAGTTAACCATACAAAATAACAAAAAGTTCACATATTTTATAAATTTACATATTACAACATATAAAATATAAAGTATGCAGTCCTAGTCATTTAACTCTATGTAAGATTTGATTTTTCTGATGGAAAGGATAATTTTAATAAAACATGTGCCACATGACTCACAGACCATTTTGATCATATAATGATCAAATGATCAATATCCTATGCATCATTATCATTGATATCATTATCAATCCCAGGAACCTATTAAGACCTCTGAATCAATGAGGCATAAACAAAACAGTCTTTACTACTAACTCTTGTGGCTGTTATGTATAGACAGTTTCTGCCATTAAAATACATCTATTCTCTTTATTTTTTTCTGCAACTTTTATACCTGTAATGGTGATGCCTCCAGATTAGTTTAAAGAAAGTTAAGAGAAATAAGGTAGCATTTACTGTTGAAATTAAGTGTTAGGTTCAAAATACAAGCCCTTTTTCACTGCTAAGCAGTGTACACAGGAACAAATAATGTTAAAAGATACCCTTTACTTAATCATCTAATGAGTCCATTACTTATACATAGGCAAATGCACACAGCACACACTGCTGTCTTTAAATAGGTCATTCAACAGTCATTAGAGGTGAGCTAATGAGGTTTGTCCAACACAATAAATGTACCTTTCTTACGTCCCATAATGATGGAGCAGAAACATAAAATACAAAATATATCTATAAACTAACTAAAAACCCTATGTTACTTTGAGAAGCTGGAATGTTTTAAAACACAAAAGGTATACTGGACTCACTTTACTCTATCAAGTGCTTTGCTCAAATTGAATTTTATGTGATAATATTTTATATATAAGAGATAAAAAAAACATGAATTGGTAAATAAAGCTAGGCCTTTATGCCAACACATTCAACGGGGCTTCCATATAAGCTCAGAAAAACTCAAAGTAGCATGAAAATAAAAAACACTCCAATAGACTCCTTGCCCTCTCTGGGGAATGGATGGTGGAGGGGGAGGGGCTGAGGGAGGACTAGGAAGAGGGAAGGGAGGGGAAACAGTTCCTGGGTATGGTAAAAAAAAAAAAAAACTTTTTAAATAAAAAATAAAACACTTCAATAAATTGAATTATTTTTCCTCAAAAGCATTTGTCACAATATAGTGCACAAAATAACAATTTATCAAGTTTTTAAATGTATTCAAATATAAATTTAAATCATATGAAGGGGACTTTGGGGTACATACTCAACAAATATGTGTTAGATAAATGAATGAATATATTTGCTAATGGCTGCAATGAAAGAATAAAGGTAAATGCCTGGTATTTTTCAAAAGTGAAAACAGTGACTGAACTAAGCCCTTACGTAGAATGACAGAGATATACCTTCTCAGAGGTCACCATGGAAGAGCCAGAGCCATAGTAATCAGATGTGAGTTGCCTCCTGTTTCTTTATCAAACTACTTGCCATAAAAATAACAAATACAGAAAAATGTATATGTCAAAAATTAAGCTTAGTGTGGATATGTTCACTGTGTCAACAGTGAACATATCCACAAAAGCCAGATCAGGAATACAAAAATTGTGTATGAAGCCCCCTGCTGGTTGCTACCCAAATTTTATATAATTGTTTTATTTTATTACTGGTAATGGACTTTTCATAGAATATATTTTGATTAAAATTTCCTCTTTCTCAATCCCCTCCCAACTCCCCACACCTGCAAATCCACATCCTTTCTTTACTCAGTAATATAACTTGAAATCTGGGATATTGATACCTCTACAGTAGTTTTTTTTTTCATTATTTAGAATTATTTTATATAGCCTAGGTTTTGTTTTCTTTTTCTTCATTTATTTGTTGGTTTTGCTGTATTTTCATATAAAGTTTAATTTCTGTGAAAATATTTGTAGGAATTTTGATGGAAGGTACACTGAATCTGTGCTTTTAGCAAGCGGTCATTTTCACAGTATTTTTCTACAAATCCATAACCATGGATTATTTTACATTGTCTGGTGTCTTCTTCAATTTCTTACATCAGCATTATAAAGTTTTTATTATATCAGTCTTTCACTCTCTTAACTAACGTTATTTCAAAGTACTTTTTGAGGCAATTATGAATGGTGCTGTTTACTTGATTTCTTTCTCATCCCATTTATCATTTGTATATAGGAAGACTACTAAGTTATGTGTGCTAATTTTATATCCTGCCATGTTACTGGAAGTGCTGATCATCTGTAGAAGTTTTCTGTTGTAGTCCTTAATATAAAATCATATCATCTGCAAATATAGCTATTTTAACTTCTTCCTTATCTTCTTAGTATCTGTCAATTATCTTATCGCCCTAGCTAACACTTCAAGGACTACCTTGAATTGATATGAAGAGGGTAGACATCTTTCTCACATCTTGATCTTAGTAAAAATTCTTTGTATTTCTCTCTCTCTTTCAGATGATGTTGGCTGTGCACATTCTGTATATTATCTTTATTATGCTCAGCCATGTCCCTTGTATCCCTATTCTCTCCAGGACTTTTACCTTGAAAAAGTGTTTTATTTCTTCGAAGACTTTTTCTGCATCTTATAAGATTATCAAATAGATTTTTGGTCATATAGTCTGTTTATATGATAGATTATTTATTGATTTACCATCCTGCATCTCTGGGATAAAGTCAGAGAAGATCATAGTAATAATGTTTGAGGTGTTCTTGAATTCAGTTTACAAGTATGATACTGAGATATTTATCTATATTGTGATTATTGTTGGTGTTGAATTTTTGTGTGGTTTTGATACCAGGATAATAGTGACTCCATAGAATAATTTCAAGTGTTCCTTTAGTTTGTGGAATAGTTTAAGGAGTATTGCAAATACTTCTTTTTTTGAAGATTTGGTAGAATTCTGTGCTGACTCCCTTTGGTCCTGGGATTTTTCAGGTTGGGAAATTTTTAATTGCTTCTTCAATTTCAATAGAAATTATGTATCTATTAACATTATTTAATCTTTATTTACCTCTGGTGGATCATTTATATAAAAAACGACCCATTTCTTTTAGATCTTTCATATTGGTTGAATACAGTGTGGTGGAAATGCTCTCTGTATGATGTAAATAAAGTAACTAGTTTGGCCTATATAAAACACCATAAAAGTAAATAAAAAAATCAAAAGACAGACAAATAAAAAAAAGATAAAGTTAGTCAGTCTCCATCCAGCCCCTAAAAAAACATCATATAAAAAATACGGCAGGCCACGTGGCAGGTAAAATAATAAAAATGAGTTAATTTAAAATAAAAAAGCTAACTAATAATGTGCTGAAGGCATAGGCCAAACAATATAAAGTTAATATAAGCATGTAATTCATTTCTTTAAAAAATCAAAAGCCATGCAAACCAGGTTACAAACCTCCAGGCCCAAAAGGGCCCCCCCAAAAAAAATATTCTACAACAGATGGCGCCCAACGTGAGGCAAACACCCGCATAAATCCTAAAAAAGTTTAAAAAGCTTAAAGTGAGTTCTAGATCACTAAAACAAAGCCAAAAACAGTTTTTTAATGACATATTTAAATTAATTTATAATATAAAGACAGCGTGATGTTCAGACAAAAATTTAAAAATGGTGCATTTGTGACACACAACTTAAACTCATACATTTCACAAAAGGCTTGACATAAGCATGATTAATTTAAAGTTTCTACTTATATTAAACAACAAAAAAAAACTAAGTTAAAAACAGTTTTTCTAATAACATTTCCTGAGTTCACTGTGTTTGCCCACAGCAACAGAGATGCAATGGACTCCTCTGCCATATTGAAAAGTTGCCAAAAGAGACAAAGTCAACAATTAAAGTCATACTGACATTTTAAAAGCTCTTTAAATTAAAAAATGATTAAAAATTCTCAATAAAACAGATTTAGACTCACAAAACCTCTAATCGAGATACAATATATATATATATAATACACATAAGCTTCAAAAAAATAAAAAAACCCTTTAAAAAATAAAAAATAAAAATTAAAAGGCCATATAAAGATGACAAATAAACAAAAATTCTAGATTATGTTTATTATGTTTTATTTTAATTTTTTAACTTTTAATGAGCTAACTACAAAAAGATAGTTGATTGCTAAAGCTACTAAGTTAGACAAACATATATATTTTAAAAATATCTTGACTTTAAAATCTATTTATAAAAATATATTGCTTAAAAAAGTTTCTATTTTTGTCTCCACAAAAAATCAAAACCTGTAAATTAGTTCTAGGCAAATGTAGTTTCACTTGCCAAGGAGGCCACCTAAACATTCTAAGCTTCCAAAATGGCCAGTTAAAATGATCCAGCCTCAAGACCCTGTGAGATTGCCATCATCCTTTGACAACAAAAAATAAAAATAAAAAAAATTACGTCCAATTTCCCCAAAAATATTGCTTATTAATGTTTGTTTTCATTATAAATAGTTAATAGTCATAGTCAATCTTTAAAAAAGGGGGGAGGGGAGGATATGATATAGAAATGATTAGAAAAGATAAGTAGATTTTGGTTTATTGATATAAACAATACAGAGGAAGTTTTTATTGTTGTTTAGGATTGTTTGTTTGTTGTTGTTGTTGTTGTTATTGTTGTTGGTTTTTCTAGGCAGAGTTTTCTGTAGCCTTGGCTGTCCAGGAACTCACTCTGTAGACCAGGCTGACCTGAAACTCACATAGAACCACCTGCCTCTGCCTCTCAAGTGCCTGGATTAAACCACCACTCCACAAATACAGATTTAAAGTATGTCCTTAAGATTAGCTAAATTTCATCACTGTCTGTTGTAATATCCTCCTTTTCATCTCTACTTTTTATTAATGTTGGATCCTCTCTCTCTCTCTTCTCTTCTCTTCTCTTCTCTTCTCTTCTCTCTCTTTTCTCTTTCCTCCTTTCCTCCTTCTTTCTCTCTTGCACTGGACCTTTTCTCCACTTTTATTAATTTGGTGAAAGGTTTGTCAATCTTGTAGATTTTCCCAAAGAACTAAATCTTTATTTCATTGATTTTTTGTATTGGTGTTTGTTCTATTTCAATGATTTTATCCCTGGATTTGCGATTCTGATTTCTCCCTGTCTTCTCTTTTTGTGATAGTATTTCTTCTTGTTTTTTTATCAATTTATTAATATTATGCCTCCAGTTTTCTATAAATGTGGGTACTTAAAGGGATGAAGTTACTATCATTATCTGCCATAGCATTGAGTGTGTAGTCTTTTCATTTTTCTTTTATTATAAAATGGGTTTCTTTCTTGATTTCTGTCTCAACCCAATTTTCATTTAGTATTGAGTTGTTCAAACACTTGAGTTTGTGTGCTTTCTCCATTTCAATTTCTATTATTGCTACTATATATCTTTAATTCATGATGGTGAGGTACTTTACATGATATTATTTCAATTTTTCTGTATCTGCTGAGAGTTGCTTTGTATCTTAACATGATAATTTTGGAGAAAATTTCATAAACTATTGAGAAGAAAATCTATTTTTTTAGTGTTTGGGTGGAATGATCAGTTGATTATTATTTAACTTTAGTATTTCTCTGCTTACTTTTTTTTCGAAGACCTATCTATTGGTAAAAGTCTGGTATTGAAGGCACTCACTATCACTACCTTGACTTTTAAATATTTAATATTTTATCTGACTAAATAACTCAGTTCTTCTACCTTATCTTCAAGTCCTGAAATTCTTTCTTTTGTGTATTTTAATCTGTGTATTAGGTCCAATATGCAATTTTGATCTGTCTTAGGACCAATATGTCATTTTCACTGTAGTAATATTTCTTCAATAAACAAGGTATCCCTGTGTTTGGTTCATGTGTTTAGAAATGCAATATCTTCTTAGTGGATTTTTCATTGAATAAGAATGTGGTATCCTTCTTTATCTCTACTAACTTTGGTTTAATATCTATGTTGTCATATATTAAAATAATTATGAATTATATCCATTTGTTTGGAATACCTTTCTGTTCCTTTTGATCCTGAGATGATATCTGTCTGTGATAGTGAAGTATATTTTTGAATGCAGCAACAAAAAAGAAAGAAAGAAAAGTTTAATCCTGTTTTTTAATCCAATTGGTTAGTCTATATCTTTTTATGGGGGAATTGAAATAACTAATATTGACAGATATTATTAAGCAGCATTTATTAAGTTCTGTATTTTGTTGCAGTATTTTCTTCTTTCTCTTTTCAGTAACTTTTATGGAATTCTTTATTCCTATGTATTCTTGTATGCAGTAAACTTTCTCTTCAGACTGAAGTTTTCTTTTTAGTGTTTTCTGTATAGATGGATTGGTGATGGAAAGTTTGAATTTGCTATCCTTAAATTTTTTTCATCATTTGTGACTGATAGTTTTGTTAGGACAGTAGTCTGAACTGACATCTCCAGTCTGCCATTACTTGTAAAAAATTATTTTAGACCCTTCTGTCTTTCAGAGTCTCCATTCAAACTTCAGGCATTATTCTAATTGGTCTGCCTTTATATATAGTTTAATCTTTTTCCTTATAATTTTGAATATTCTTTCTTTCTTCTGTGCATTTAGAGTTTTCATGACTGTGTCTCACTGTGAGAAGTTTCTTTTCTGGCCTTGTCTATTTGGTTTTTGTTCTTTGGGGCTTTTTTGTTGTTTGTTTGTTTGTTTGTTTGTTTTGTCTCAGACCTTGATATGCCAACTTTTTCTTTTAGATTAGAGAAGTTTCATGAGTTGGTTAAAAATATTTTCTGTGCCTTTGTCATGCCTTTTATACAAACTACAAGGTTTAATTTTTTTCACAGTATTCTTGATTTCCTGAATGTTTTCTGCCTTGACTTTTAAATATTAAGTATTTTATGTAACTAAATAACCTATTTCTTCTATCTTATCTTCAAGACCTGAAATTCGTTCTCTTGTTTATTTTAATATTTTGGTGAGTCTAACCTCTGAGATTTTTGTTTGACTTCATTGTGGTGATATATTACATATTTAATAAATCTGAAATATTGAGGAAACAGCATATAGTCAAATCCTAGGCAGACAGCTCAGGAATTTCTTGATCCTTGAGTACAAGGACAAACAGCGGAGAGTCAATCACACACACCTTTAATCGCAGCACAGGAAAAGCCTATTAGTGGTGACCTACATCCTTAATCCCATAACTCCAGAGACAGAATTTCCTGTTTCTGTGAGTTCAAGGCTAGCTATGAAATAGAGTAGTTCACATCTTTAATCCTAACCTGGATGGAATACAGCTGACTAGAAGGGTATATAAGGCCTCATAGGAACCCAGCAGAGGCAGAAGCAACCAACAGAAGCAACCAGGAGCAAGGCTGAGGAAGTAGTAAGACAACTGGGTGAGAATTGACTGTGGTGCTTCCTCTCTATGATAATTTCAGCCTTACTCCAATATTTGGCTCAGAGTCTCTTTTCATACAATCTAAATTAGTGCAACTATACTTCATGGATTATTCATGTTGATGTTTTAATTTGGCATGCTCTCTGTGTCTCTCTGTGTGTATCTCTCTTTTTGTCTCTTTTGTGTATACTTACTTTCATATTTTAAATTATTTTTCTTATTTGCTTATGTTTCACAGTCTTTGTTGAAGCATTTACCCATTATCTTCTTTAGGGTCCTTGAGCATACTCATAATTGCTATTTTTAAGTCATTATCTTATGTTTGTGTCTCAGTTTAAATGCTTTTCTAGGGTCATAATTGATTGCTGACTTATGGAAGAGGCATATTAGCTTGGTTTTATGTTTTTGTCCCAGGGATCTTTGCATCTCAAGTTCTGACATTTGTAGTGTTTCTTGGTATACATATCAATGCCATCTTTACTAGGTGAGTGTTGGGCTCTTTAGTTATTGTTGCTCATTTAATAGGTTCTGACCAGAAGAATAATGTCTGGTTTTCAGTTATATAGTTACTCTGGGTTTAGAGGTCAGAGTCTCATTAGTCCCAGATACAAAGTTCAGTTTGAAGCTCTGGGTTCAGACTCCAAGCAATTCCATTTTGGTGCAGTGAATAGGGGGAGTTATAGGTTAGCAGCTTAGGGACAGGAGACTGAATCTGGAGGTCTCTTAAGTAATTTTTGGAGTTTAGCTCCACAAAGGATGACAGAGGCAGAGGGTAGGATACTGAAGCTGATAGATATAAGATAGTAGAAGGAGCTAATGTAGGCAGACAGAGGCAAGTCTAAGAGTTTAGAAAGACCAGAATAGAGATGTGGATAGAGGACTTAAGTGGACACCCTAGTCCTAGTCATGTGTGGTGGCTTGGAGTCCCTGGTAGGCAATTATTCTTTGGGGACTCCAAACAAATGAAGATAAGAAGAATGATGAAGGGGATGGAGGCAGAAAGTACTTTATTGTACTTTTCAAAGACAGACCATTAAAGTATAGAGGGTATTAGCCAGGAGACACTCCCATTGGTCCTATGTTGTCATATAGGAAAGAGTGGGAGATAGAGAATTGGGTCTAAAAAACAAAATGAGTTGACATAAATTTCTGGGGAATGTTGGCTGCCCTTTTAAAAGCTGGGATTTGTTTTACTGAAAATTAAGAGTTCCATGAATCATATGTGTCACAAACCATGGCCATGCAATAAGAAGATAAGGTTATCAACACTAGAGAAAACTATTGTAAAGACTCTACTGAAGCTGTCAAAGAAGTGAAAGATAATGTCATGTGGAGTCAAAGTAGTGCCACTAGAAATAACAATGAAAAACAACACAGGAAAGATTAATTCAGGAAAGCAGCTTGTAGGCATTATGATGTGTTGAAAATACAGGGAAAAAAAGTGTTGCAAGTAGAATAGAACACTACATTTTGAATTAAAATGTATACAAGAAGGTTGATATCAAAGCTGCATTCTCAAGGTCACAGCAGTCACAGGGGCAAAATTTCAGTATAATATGCTAAATTTATTACACAGCAGTAAGCAAAAAAAGCAGTTTTTTTTTTTTTAAGAGAAGCATACGTTCTTATTTCAAAAAAGAAAATAATAATGTCTTTGTCTTAAGGATAATGCAGTAGAGCCAGAGGATGAGTTACATGGGGACAGTGGAGACCACATGAACTTGATGAGTAGAGCAGACGCTGATGGAAGTTGCTCATCACTTTTCATTACTTAATGATTCAGCCTTTAGTACAAAACAGCCAGCACTAGAGATTCATCAGGTGATAACTATAGCAACGAGTAAGACAGATTAAAACCAAAAGAAGAGGACTGATGGGATCTGTGCAATTTCAGCCTCAGGCCCTCTGATGGCAATTTAATGTGCTAATTCTGATAATGTAGCTCACACATCAAACGTGACCCAGAAAGGGAGTAATTGGAAATAGTAAAGTAATGGTTGAAACATTTTACAATTTTACACTGTATGAAGAGCTACCTAAACAAAAAGTTTCTTGATAGCAAACGTAACATATTTTAGTTTAGGAAATTTCAAAAATATGATACATCTGATATGTAAGTATAATCTATAAACACAGTGGCCTATAATTTTTACCTATAGAGATAATAGCTAATATTTTTGAAATATTCACTCAGTCATTTTTCTAAACTTCTGTAAATTAAAATTATCTGCTTTGAATTAGAAACATAATGCATGGAATAATGCATAATTTTTATGAATAAACTGTAATTTGTTCAGCCACTAAAGAAAAGGCAATAAAGTATCTAGTTTGAAATGTCTTCTTTTTGATATCTAAATTTAAATAAGACAATAAAAATTATTATATATTTATAAAAACTAGTGAAATATTTATTTGAAAATCAGATCATTTTTCATTTTTAGAAGATCCATCTTTCACATGTAATTAGTTTCATATGAAATTTCAAAGAACAGTTTTCCATATAGCATTAAATACAAAGCTTAATTTTAAATCTATGACATCTATAGTTCAATTATAATTTTTAAATGCTTATAAAACATAGGGTGAATATGGATTAAAGTGGTAAACGGAGCACAACTCTATTTCAAATAGTCTATGGAACTGAAGAAAAGATCTCAAAAGTAATAACTCAACTCAATGATAACTTTAAAAGGGGGTCAGCATCCTCAGCATATGCTTCACTCAGACATACACGCACACACAAATACACATGAACACACTCACATGTACACACCACACACACAAATATACACACATGCACATACACACATGCATAGACACACACACATAAACACACTCACATACACATATACACACAGACACAAATACATACACACCAAACACACATTCATACATATACACCACACACACATGTACACTCACACATATGCTACACACACACTCACACACATACACCACATACACACACACCCTCCCACACACACACATACACTCACACACACACACTTACCTAAATAAAAGTAAAAATAAATTTTTTAAAAAATGATTATATAATTAAAATTCTATTTTTCTCTAAATTATCACCTTTATTATGTTTGAGACTATTTACTTTTAAGTGTGTAACAATTTACCATACATTATAAGTTATCATGTCCTGATTTTACAATAATAATGTGCTTGTAATTCATTTAGTATTTTAATTTTGTTTAAAAAAAACCCAGATTTTTATGGTATGTAGGAAATGTCTCATGCATCTTTAAAAAATGACTACGCTTTATTTTATCTTATTCTAAGTATTAAAGTTCCTGCCACTGTCACCAGGTAGAGTCAGAGCAGTGATCCATGTAATTGAAGAAACAGCAGATTTAGTTTGATGACTGACCTAAGCCAAGATTTTGCCCCTGGAGTTCATTCAGTTTATTTTCTAAGTCCTTAGGAAGTTTCTTCTACTCTGGGTGATTGATTAAAAAATTACACAAGTAAACATAAAAGAGCCACAATTATCCACATTGAAGGCATGCTGTGTGGGTGTGAGTCACCAGGAAAATGATGTGGAGTGGGATGAGAAACTCAGTGTGCTTCTAAGATTTTACATATTCAAACATGATTGGGTTAGTACTTCTCTTCCAAATTTGTCTCAGATCGAAACAGAGAACTTACATGTTTTCACTTTCTAGTACTCTGTAGGTCCTATCTAGTATGTAGCATAATCTGGGCTGTAATTGAATAAAATAAGAGACTCAAATTGTAGAGTCAGTTTTTAAAGGGATTGAAATAGTATTTCTGCCAAACTCTAGGATGCTGTACCATTTTCAGCCTCCATTATTGTTACTAGAATTTAACATTCACTGCATAATCATTGTTCATCATCTGTTTTCCCAACCTAGATTATAATTGTCAGAGATAATTTTATGAAGATAACAATTACAAACCTTAGCCCAACTAAAACATCAGTTTGGAAGATATTATGAATTAATCAATAAGTGGATGACATTTTGAATATATCCCAACTAGAAAAGGGTACATAGGAGGTTTAGCTCACAAAATCATTATTTTATTTCTTGACTATTTAGTGACCAAAATTTAGTGACATAACTAAAGTCCAATTAATCTTTAATACATTGATTGGTTGATCAATTATTGATGAAGAGATTACTTGATTCATTATCAATATAAGCATTCAACAAAGTATAAGCATTCAACTATGGCATGGTTTCCAATAGCCTTAAAGTTATCTTGATTATAATTTATTGAATATATTTAAGTTTATGTATCAGAATACCATATTTTTATGCTAATTTCAAAAATTAGTAAATTAAAGTCAGAAGGATGGCATGGCACAGTGGTTGGAAATACTGTTCACCAGGCCCAAAAAACCTGAGTTCCATTCCTAATCCCCATGTAGTACTAGGAGAGAGATAACTCCTGAATGTTATTCTCTGATATGTGTATGCACGCCCACCCACATGAACAGTCTTACACAGAGACATAAATATAATTCTAATTAATACGCTAAACAAATGAGGAATATGGGGAGAATATCATTTTTAAAAGAATCATTATGAGAATACCAACTTTAAAACATGAAATTACTGACTCCATCAAATATTTTCACTGCCAAATAAATTAATCAAATGTTTTCCTCTCAGAAACAACAAAACACCATAAGATCTTTACCTAAATCTCATAGGAACTAGAGAGCAACTTGCCATGATTAGAAGGAATGATAGTCAGCCTTGCTTATATTTATGCTGTCACATATAAATTACAACTAATGGGTGATAACTCAAATAGTTGAAATCTGGCTCTTATTTGTTCCTAATTATTTATACACACAAACACACACACTGTTTTAGAAAATGAAGCCATCAAGTAGGCTTGATAGCTCTATTCTAAGCTAAATATCATGTACTCTTTCATTTTATCCTATGTGGCCACATAAAAACCAATATTTTAATGAGTGTGTATCACTTAAGTAAAATTTCAAATATATATGAAAATAGTTGTCTAAAAACTATACCAGAAATAAGTGTCTTGGCATCAGTCACATATGAAAGAAATCCCTAAGAAAAATTACATTTATTTTGGTAATTAACAAGCACATAAACAAAATGGCAATGCCAGTTGAGAAATACACATTACAACATTGCCTCTGGTAATTACTGGAGGCAATATAGCATCACTTTGGCCTCAGTCAGTGGACTGAGAATGCAAATGAAATGCAAAGAAATTCAACTCCAAAGACTGAAGAGATATATTTCATCTCTAACATGGGTGGCAACCTACACAGTTCAGGGAACACATATTAGTTAGAAGGAATTTGTAGCTATTATGGAATATTAGTTTATGATGTGTTACATCCATTTATGCTCTGGAATATTTATTTAATGATGCAAAGATGTATTGCAATCTTTTATGCTGCATTTGTTTAGCTCTGTAAAGCTGTGTTGCTTAAATCGGGCATGCCTTAAACACCTGATTGGTCTAATAAACAGCTGAATGATCAATAGCTAGGCAAAAGAGAGAAATGTGTAGGGCTTGTGTGGAGAGAGAATAAATAGGAGGAGAAATATAGGGAAGCAAACCAAGAGGAAGAAAGGAGAGAAAGATACCAAGTGTCAGTCACCCAGCTACATAGCCAGCCATGGAGCAAGTAGGAAAGAAAGATATACAGAATAAAGAAAAGTAAAAAGCCCAGAGGAAAAGCATAGTTAAAGATAAATGGGATACTTTAAATTAGAAAATCTGGCTATAAACAAGCCAAGCTAAGGCCAGGAATTTGTAAGTAAGAATAAGTCTCCGTGTATTTATTTGGGAGCAGCCCTCAAATAGTTAGAGGAGGAAAAAGAAGAAAAAAAACCTACAAGCTTGGGTTAGGAACCTGCTATAAACAAAACAATGGGTACATTACTAACTAATACTGGATAGACTGGATATCCTAATATTTAGTTGCTTCTGACCTTGTACTCACAGAGATCTACCTGCCTCTACCCCCTGAGTTCTAGGATTAAAAACATGCTTAACTACTCCTGGCTAAGAATATCTAATTTTTTTGGCTGTGTGACCAGTGCCATATGTATTATGTTAGTTAGGTTATTGATCTTTCAGGCTTATGTGTTCAGAACGATCCAGACTAACAATGTATTCAAATCCCTTAGAGATTTAATATTTTTACTCTGTATTTACTAACTTAGAGATTTTAGATGTAGTAAAGTGGTAAGGTATAGAAATTACAGTTTCTGTCTAATTAACTATTAATTTAATTTTTATTTTACTTATAATTTTTAATTTCAAATACTCATTTATTGGATTAAGTAATAAGCTAATATTTGTAGAAATATTTGAGATTCTGAATGTCATGTTTTTATCAAACATATTACTAATTATTAGACTTATTTTATAACCATTCTAGCTAGAATGTAGGTGGTCAGAGGTTCATTCAGATATGTGTTTTATTTGGTCCAGTCATTTTACATCTTGTTGACAAAGCTAGTTTCCCAACTGGAGCTGTATTCTGTTCAGATGAGCTGGACCTGATATTTTGTTTGTTTCAGATTCCACATCAGTATCCAAAGAGCCTCCAACTGGCTAAGGAAAATGGATTGTTCTCAGCTCCATCTTTAATGGTTAGTCATAGCTGTCAACTTAACTACATTTGGGCTCAACTAAAACCTAAGTAGTTGGACACACTTGAGAATGATTTTTCTTGATAGTATCAATTGTAATCAGAAGCCCCACCCTAAATCATGATCAGTTGTGAACACTTCTAGCCCACCCTAAATCTGTTCCATAACTTTTGGTGGCAGGATACATAAAAGGACATAAAAGAAGGAAACTTTTGGGGTTTTGCTTGCTTTACCTTACTCTTGCTGACAAGTTCATCTGCCCTAATACTTCATCCTTACTTTAATGGAATTAGAACCTCTTTCTTCAGGATTCCAACATAAACTGAAGACAAGAAATTAGCCTTCTACACTGACTACCAGATTCTTGGCTTTTGTATTGAGATAGCCATTGCTAGAATAAAATGATCAGTTCTTTTATTCCAGAGAATCCACTATGCTAGTTAATTTTATATCAGCTTGACACAAACCAAAGACATTTGAAAGAAGAGAACCTCAGCAGAGAAAATTTCTCCATAAGATTTGATTGCAAGCAAGCCTGGGGAGCCATTTTCTTATTTAGTAGTTGATATTGGAGGGCCTAATCCATTGTGGGTGGTGCCAACACTGAGTGGTTGTCCTGGACCCTATAAGAAAGCAGAATGACTAAAACTGTTAGGAGCAAGACAGTAAGCAACTCTCCTCCAAGGTCTCTGTATCAGCTAGTGCTTCCAGGTTCCTGATGGCTAACTTTCTGTGTTGGTTTCTGTAGACTATGACTTGAGTTAAGTAAGCCAAATAAACTCTTTCCCTTCCAAATCAGTTTTTGGTCATGGTGTTCACGATAGCAATAGTAACCCTAAGACATACAGCATCCAAAATTAACCACAGATGGGTTTCTGAAGTGAGAGGCAGAATATCTCTGAATTGGCTCTAGCCAGTGTCTTGAAATTCTGCCAAACAGCGCCCCTTGCCCATAATAACTCATCTCCTTATACCTGTGAGGTTCCATTATAAATGATTGACTGTTGCCAACACAGTAATTATGGTAGGTTGAGATAGGTAGGTTGAAATGATAAGAGCTCTGAAATTATTTGGCATTGCTAAACGCTAACATTTAAAGCTAATTAACTTACTTTCTTAGGTATTATATTTATAAACATGTTGTGTGTTTGTAGTTTAATTAAAGAATAAAAAAGCCATTAATTTGAGGAGGGGCACAGTAGAAATTTGAAGGGAAGAAGGAGGGGAAATATGATGCAAATAATGCACTCATGTGTAAAATTCTCAAAAAATGTAAAAAAGAAGAAATGCAATGTAGTCTATACTGATATGCTAACAAACCCACAGCAGAAAGAAGTTGTTGCTATAGAGATTTGGGCATAGGAGAATACTGGTTGAGAGTAAAAGTGCAAGCAGCTGCAGAGATGAAAGGGCAGGACTGGTTCCAGAGCAGAAATAACAAGTGAGGTACATAGTGGATGAACAAAAGCAGTCAAGCAAGCTATACCAATAATGGTGTTTCCAGCTGAGCCAAAGCTCCAGAAATGGTCAGGAGTTCTCTACCTGTAGGTCCTTGTTGTAATCACCAAGTATCAGGTGACAGGTTGATGTGGAGTCACTCTATCACAATGCTGGGTATCCTCTACTTTATGAGGGTCCACATGAGGGAATTATACCCTTCTTTGGTCTTATGTTTGATAATCTTAGAGCCTGTTTTTCAGACATGATTTTAATATACCCTTGTTACTCTACGGTCTCACTTCACCACGATAAGCTTATAAGGTTCCTCTCTTCCAAGCAATAAATTACCAGTTTGAACTACATGACTGGTGCCAGACAGATGGTGTTCTTTGTCAGTCACCTTCAAAATGGAGTCCAAGAATATTTGTAAAATGGAGTCTTTTGGGATATGATGCAGCCTGGAAAATTACTGTTTTATACAATATGAAGTAACAGAAAGTAGAATCTAACCTAATCTGAACACTCACTCTTTCATGAAGTATACATATTCATTCACAGGGATTGCCATGTATAAGGGACTCACATGCATGTATGAAAATATGTATGTATGTATGCTTCCTTGTTGATGGACATTGACATATAGAAACCATATTTTGTCACACCCTGACCAAGTTGATGCATGAGGAAAGTGAAATTCATGCTCAACTGAACTTTGGAAAAATGTTCTTCCATATTTCATATGGAAATAATTTAGATTGTCTACAGTTGGAAGTATAACTTAATTCTCATTTTCTTACTTCAAAGCTCAGATAGTAACCAACCATAAAATGTTACAAGTTCAGTGGACCATTCTAAACCTCTGTTTTTATTCAAAGTTAGTAATTTTCTTGCCAATCTTTGTGTCACTACAGATGTAGCAGCTTTCTTTACCCAGCAGGCGTCTAACATAACCCTCAGAGTCTTAGTCAGAAAAAAAAAAGTCATCCTTTATTTAGAGAATGTTTAAATAGAATTTACAAAATAAATAAAGCACAAAGAATATCTCTATCTCTATCTCTATCTCTATCTCTATCTCTCTCTCTCTCTCATTGACCAAGAGCAAGAGACACATAAAAATGTGTTTGTCATACCAAACAGAGACAAATGAGCATTAATTCTTTTACAGCTGAGGAAATAACAGGCACCTTCGTGGAAAGAAACTAAACATTCTGAATGTAGATGACATAGGCAGTTTGAAGGATTAGAGTTTATTCTTGGTACATGAAGTGGCTTCTTGGAGCCCATTCCCTACAAAGAAACATCTAACTGAGCCTTGGTACTGGGAAGAGGAACTGGCACCTACCTCAACTGGATATGCCAGATTGAACTGACTCACCTTGGGATTCCTTGCCCTCTATTGGGAATGGGTGGGGAAAGGAGTGGAGGAGCCTGAGGAAGGACAAGGAGGAGGAGAGGGAGGGGGAGCAATGGAGGGTAAGGGAAAAAATTTTAAATAAAAATAATACTAAAAAAAAGAAGAAGAAATACATTTTAAATAAAATAACAACCTAAGGTAAAAGTTTATAATTTGGATCCAAAATGAGACTGT
The DNA here is from genome assembly GCA_004025045.1 of Sigmodon hispidus. Lineage (NCBI taxonomy): Eukaryota > Metazoa > Chordata > Mammalia > Rodentia > Cricetidae > Sigmodon > Sigmodon hispidus. The sequence goes on along the minus strand of PVIH01008839.1, from coordinate 9,818 downwards.
ATATTCATATAAAATCAGAACTGTTTAGGTCAAGGTTTCAGATAATTAATGATAGAAGTAGACAATGTACCACCTTAGAACAGGCAAGAGAGCCTGTGAGCATAGTTACTAAAATATCCATAGTATTACAAAGATTTAGTAGCTTCCCAGCTAGTATTACCTCCAGAATACATAATTATTATCAACTGTGCATATTTATTTGAAGCAGGATAGGAGTTCAATGTCTTTCCATGATCAAATAAAAAAGTAGAAAGTAATTTGTCCATGTCTTCAGCACTTTGCCAGCTAAATTCAAAGAACAGAATATAAATTAAACAGCCTCCCACAATGTTCAACTTCATTTGTAACATCATGTCTGGCTTTGATTTCTTCATGTAACAAATGGGTTTTGAGGACCAAATTTGACATAGAATAATGCTTAATAGCTTCCAATTCTATTTCTATTTGAGTGATTTTGGATAGAATATGATAGTACATTAAGAGAAAAGAAAAACAGTAAATGTCAAAAACATTAGATTCTAAAAGGAAGAAAAAGAATGTCTTCACTGATAAAACACCATGTTCTCTTATGAAACTCTTGAGATAGGGATCCAGGTGGAACAAAAAATTCACATTTTTAAAGGGCTATAGATCCCTTATTCTCTGCCATAGTGATATTTATTAACATATTAATGAAGCTTACAGGACTCTCAAACCTCTTCCAATCTACTCTATATTACTCAATAGAATGTAGGGATTGAACGTAAAGTATTCTCAAAGGCAAAATTAAATAATTTTGAACTATGGGAATTATTTTCTCCAACTTAAATGACATTGTTAGTCCAAATACTATTTTCCACCCAAGCAGTGACTCTATCCTGGATGCTGCCATGTAGGAGATCTGTAGGGGACCTTGGACGGCCAGCCCCACCTCCAACTGCATCAGCAGAGAAAAACTGAGGACTTTGAAATTCAGACTCCATCCAGAGGTGAGGTGAGCAGGCCCTGGTGCCTGATTCCCTGCCCAGAAAGTTGAGTTCTAGGACCAGGATCGGTCTGTGGTGTTTGATCTCAGGCTCTCCTTAGCAGACAGGACTAGAGTTTGGCTGTGAGGGGCTCCTCCGGCCACACCTAAAAGAGGGGACATTGCATGACCGGCCCCACCTCCAGGGCCAACTGCATCATCAGAGAAGGACTGAGGCCTTGAAATTCAGACCCCTGCCCAGAGCAGAGTCAGAGATCGAGCAGACCCCTTGCACAGAGGCGACAGGAGACACACAAGCCCTCTTGCCACAACTGACCAATCATGAACCACTAAAGCCATGGCAGAGGCCAGTGAAAAAATACATATAATAATATAAAGAACAACAAGGCAACTCCAGAAGAAACTGGTGGTTCTACAACTACAAGACCTGAACAGAGCAATGAAGAGGAAGCAGAAGGAAACACCAAAAACACCTTTATGAAAATCATTGAAGCCTTCAAAGAAGATATAAAAAATTCCCCTAAAGAAATAGAATAAAATACAAACAAAAAATTGGAAGAGATGATCAAATCCTTGAAAGAAAACCAAGAAAAGGTAAACCAAAACAATGAAATATCTTTCAGTGAACAACTCTAACTAGATTTGATTGCTTTCTGCTGCTTAACAGATTGTACATTTTTCTAAATTCTCATACGGCTAGATAAATTTCTTAAGTGAGAACTCAACAAATTTCTAAAGTGGAAAAGCTTTATAACATGCTATGAATAATTAGTATACATTTATGTATGATATATGAATACCAAATGCATAGCTTATTATACAGATTTTAAATGGCCAGGAAATAGTGGTATTTATAATTTATAGTTTCAGGAATTGAGAATTGAACCAGACATGAGGGCGTATGCCTTTGATGCAAACACTTAAGAAGCAAAAAACAGCAGTTTTTTGTGAGTTCAAGGACAGGCTGTTGCACATAGGAAACCCCAAGACATTAAGGGCAAAAAGTAAAACAGACAGACAAAAAAAAATGAGGGTTATTGTTTTAATAACATTATACTCTGATCATACCAAAATAACATAATGTAATTTCATTATTAACTCATACCATCAATATGGATGAAAATAGAATCTTCAATATATACAATAGATAATCAGAAATATTTTTATTATTATTTTATTTTGAATAGAGAACAGTATTTCAAGATTGCCTCATTTGACCCCTTTCTGGATTTTTCTGTTATGTAAAAAAAGAACTAGACTTTCCTCCCTACCATATAAGTCAAAGATTAATTTTAATATAATTTCAAATCAGGATATGCCAAATGTTTTGACTTGGAATGTGGATCACTGTCTACATTTTTCAAAGTACACATTAAGGCTTCTGCTTTAACTTTTTTAAAACTTCTTTATTGGCTCTTTGGGAGTTTCCCATCATGCACCCAATTCTGCTCAACCCCTCCCATCCTCCCCTCATTCCTGCTGTGCCCCACTACCAAAAAAAAAAAAAGTAAGCAAGCAAACAAAAGATAAAAAAACAAAAGACCCCCTCCAAAAAAATTAACCCAAAACAACAGAAAATTCGGTTTGCTCTACCTTCTTTTCTGTCTCTCCAAAACCTCATCTTTTTTTCTGGTGGCATTAGAGGCTTCAATGTGTCATGTAGTTTGCCCCTTTGTCTCATCAGCTTTACTGGTAAATGTTCATTGCAATGAGTCGCTGGTCTGGTTAAAGACCTCTGGTTCCTAGCTCACAATCCTTACTGCTAGGATCTTTGATCTTCACCAAAACTCCCCTGGGATATCCTGTGACTACCTTGAGTCTTAGAGATCTTGGGGTATTGTTCCACGGGACTAGTTCCTGAGCTCCAGAAGTCCTAGATGGGGTAAATGCTAGGCTGGATCAACCCAAGACTCCACTGTGGAACTGGATAGTAACCAACCTGGTCAGTCTGTGCCATTAGGGCCACAAACCTAGGGCAAAGGGAAATACTGAGATCCCCTATATACAATGCCCAAAGGGTCGTTCATCCTGGCCAGTGGTGAAGGGTGGAGACATCTCTCCGGAGTGCAGGGGCTAGCTCTCTTGCTGTAGTATCCAATTAGAGGCAAGGTCAGCTTTCCTAGGGCCAGCTAAGGGTGAGACAGGGCCTGATTTCATCTTGTATGGTTCCTAAGGCCTCCTGAGGTGACACAGGCCGACACAAACCCCAGCAAGATCACAATCCGGGACATGGCCCTTGGCTGCATTCTAGGACATGATGACACCATGGCCCTGGGTGGCATCATAAGTCACCCATATATGTATGGCCCCTGCTGTGGTGTGACCCTCAGACTCCAACCAAGCCTCAGGTGCTGGCCCAGATCCCTGGACTCCGTATGAGCCATAGTGGCAATCTCGGTCACACACTTCAACCCAGACCTTAGCTGCAGTTGGCCTGGTAGACATCCTAGCTCCAAGTGATAGCCCCAGACACTCAGGTCAGGATCAAAATGGTTTTCGCAGCAGCCTCTGGACACTAACAAAGCCACATGTTGTAGCCTCAGACCCCAGGTTTCATGTAGCCTTTGGTGGCACCATAGGACAAGGTTATCAACACAGACCTCAGGTGCAGTAGGACCATGGACCCAGACATGATTCCCGGCAGCAGCCTAAGCCTGGTTCTCACCATGTCCCCAGGTGGCAGCAAAGGCCACTAGATCTGTATAGTTCCAATGGCTGCATGGCTTGTGAACCTAAACAAGGCCCAGGAAGCGGCCCAGCCCATAGAATCAGCTTAGCACTCAACTGCAACAGGAACAATGGACAAAAATACAGACCAAGCCTACTATAGGACCAGGGACCCAGACACGGCCCCCAGACATTACCAGGGCCCTAGGTGGCAGGTGTCCAATATTGGCCCACTTCTCATTGTCATCATTTCTTTCTTTCTGCATCTTTCTACAGCACATGAACACATACATACTTCTCATTCTTTTCCATTTCTCCATCACATATGTCCTTATAATAAATTCACATGCCCAGCATCTGAGCCCATGACTATCTTCCTGACAGCCAGGCCCTTGAAGATCCCTGCTGGCTAGACCTCATCTCAAGACTTTTGTTTTAATTTACGCAAACTTTGACACAGGATATCTGAAGGCATCTTGTCATTAGCTAGTTTTACTTAATGAGAGGTGGTGAGAAATGAGATCCTATGAAACATGAAGAAATTTTCAATTAACTAATGAAAGTATCTTGAAACTGATGCTGCAAAACAGAACTGAATGATCTGCTATGTACTTTTAACTTGCTAGACTTTACAAAAACAAATGCACTTTTACCTAATCTAACACAATAAATAATTATTAACCATAGCAAAGTGAGATATTATTTCAATATGGAAGCATTTAGTTTCAGTGGTGCCTAACTCTTTTATACTTTGGAAGGTTCTTCAGTGAAATTCTTTCAATTCTCTAGTTCAAAGTCACTGGCTTTCCTTAGTAAGGAGCTCAGATTGGGTCTTGCACCTTAAGTTTTGCTAGGTTCATGATCAGGACACATTACAACTAAGAGTTGGATGTCAAGAAAATGTATCCCAAAGAAGCATCACAACGAAAGATTCCATCAGTTCTGAGATGACTCCGCATTCCCTCGGTCTCTGTACACCCTGGACAACATTGTCTCTCAGGTCTGTCCCAGTAGATTAAATTACTGTTATCATTTTAGTAGTAGAGTTAATATTTACATCCATAACTTCTGCTTCTCATTCTAGCTCTTTATACTAAGTTCAGACACATCAGATAAATAAAAGAAACCTTCCACAACTGTCTCTTTTCTAAGGTTTCTAATTGAAATAGAATAACATCACTTTCCTCCTTTTTTCCCTCCCGTCTCTCTGATACCCTCCTTCTAACTTCTCCTGTGCCCACACACGCACACAAGTTTCTTTGATGATTAGTGTTACCTCTGAGTATAAGTACATGAGTGTGCAGAAATATATATAAATATAACCTGCTGGATATGTTTTTGGTTTTGCTGTTGCATATATGATATCACTGCTGACCACTCAGGACTGGACAACCAATAAAGGACCTCATTGCTGGGAGATATTAATTCTCCTTCTCTCTGCAAAAGGAAGGAAGGATGCCTCAAAAATTACTCCCTTCCGCATCATCATGTCTGTTGATATTGCCACTGTCCTGATCTTGTTTGTGGTTCTATTTCTAAGAAAAACTGTTTTACAAAACAGTTTCTGATATTCTAGATCTTAGAATCTTCCCACCGCCTTATCCATGATGTTCCTTGAGCCACAGTGCATGGGCTACAGTTGGATGAATCATTTGGGGATAAGCTCCCCACAACCTAATGATCACTGCATTGTGTCCAGTTGTGGTATTCTGTGATGGTGTCTAGGAGACTTCTTTGATACAGGGTAGTAGCTACAGCTATCTGTGGATATAACGATAAGATTTAGAATATAGTGAGGAGTTAAGCTGTTCTAACTAAGTGTTGTTAGTAGAATCCTTTCTTTTTTATGATTTTTTTTGTTTTTGACAAATACTTTATGTATTATCACAGTGTTTTGTTTGCTTGCTTTTCTTTTTTATTTATTATGAATAAAGTCTCATTGTTTATCCGTGTATCCTCTTCCCCCTACCGTCCCTCCCAGTCCTTCTCTCTTCTCCTTATCTTCTTATCTCCTGCCTAGCAATATCCATGACTTCACTAGCTCCGGGGAGCTGGCTAGGTTTCCAGTATCCAAGGCATGATTTCAATCCTGTTGAATAGGCTTTAACTCCAGTTAAAACTGTTGCCACCAGTGTGTGTGTGTGGCATTATTATTCCTTTATACACATCTTACATGCAGGCAATTGCTTTGACCTATAGGTGTTAACAACTGTGCAGGGCTGTTTAACTGCTCTTTCCCTTGGCAGCTGACAAGCTATTTTCTTTTTTTCAAAATTATATGTGTGTATGTGTGTGTGTGTGTGTGTGTGTGTGTGTGTGTTCGTTATTAGTAGTAACTAGTAACAATAGAAGCTTAATTTCTATTTAGCAATGTTTATAAATTTTTTTTATTTAGAAAATCTTTAATATTTTATAAATATTTATAAATCTTTTTTTTTATTTAGAAAAGGTCTTTTTTCCCCAGGTATCCCCCCTGCTTGCCCTCCTTTCCCTCCTCCCAGTTCCTTCTAGTCAGCCTTCAGCCTCCCCCTACAACATCCTCCCATCCCCTCCCCCAAAAGGGCAAGAAGTCCCAAGGTGGGTCAGCTCATCCTGGCGCATCTACTCCAGGCAGTTCTGATTGCACATCCCAAGATCAAGACTGGGTTAGGTGTACCTCTGCAGGGAATGGGCTCCAAGGTGGCAGCCCATGAACAGGAACAGAGTCTGATTCCATCCCTCAAAGTTCTACATACTGCCCATGCTAATCAACAGTCACCTACCCTTGGAGGGTCTAGCTCCTTTTTCCAATGGTTCCCTGGTGGTTATTCTTGGTTCAGTGATCTCCTGAGAGCTCTAGCCAGCCATCTCTGTGGGACTCCAAGTCATAATCCTCATCCCCTTGCTCATACAAACTTCTTCTCTCTCTCTCCAGCTGGACCAGGAGCTCTGAATGGTGCTCATTCATGGATCTCTGCTTCTGCATCTATTCATTATTGGATGTAGGTTCTGTGATAACACTTAGGGTGGATATTCATTTAAGTATAGGGAAAGTCCTGTTTAGGCACCCACTCCAATATTGGTTGGAGACATAGCCAGGAACATTCTGTAGGTTCTTGGGGGTTTCCCTAGCACCCAGCCTCTTTCCAACCCAACATTGGCTTTCTCTATCAAGATATCCATCTCTTTTTCTCCCTCTTTGTTGTTTCTATCACTCAACTATCTCTTTCTATCATGATTTGTTTTCAGCTTGTCTTGGTTGCAACCTGTTATAATCCCAATTTGCTAAGGAGATCCTCTATATTTTATCTTCCTAAGGGAATCCCTGGATGTCTCAAGTTTCTTCTGACCTCTAGCTATTAGAGATTGTGGGTTGCAGCTTGGGTGTTATTTGCTTTTTGTCTAAAATCCACTTATGAGTGAGTACATCTCATGCCTACCTTTCTGGGCTTGACCTGCCAATTTTAGGATATCATTTTTTTTTTTTTACTGCTGAGTAGTACTCCATTATGTAGATGTATCACAGTTTGTTGATCCATTTTTTCAGTTGAGGGGCATCTAGGTTGTTTCCAGGTTCTTGCCATTATGAATAATGCTGCTATGAACATAGTTGTGGTATAAATGTGCATCCTTTGGGTATATGCTCAATAGCGGTATTGCTGGATCCTTGGAGAGACTGCCATACTGCATTCCAGAGTGGCTGTACAAGTTTACACTCCCACCAATAATGCAGGAGTGCTCCCCTTGCTACACATCCTCTCCAGAATAGAGTGTCATCTATATTTTTGATCTTAGCCATTCTGACAGGTGCACGGTGGTATCTCAAAGTTGCTTTGATTTGCATTTCTCTGATGGCTAAAGATGTTGAGCAATTTTTTAAGTGCCTTTCAGCCATTTGTAATCCTTCTATAAATAATTCCCTTTTTAGCTCTAAACCCAATTTTTAAACTTGGTTATTTAGGTTTTGGGACCTTAGATTCTTGATTTCTCTATATTTTAGAGATAAGTCTTCTGTCAGATGTAGGATTGGTAAAGATCTTTTCCCATTCTATAGCCTGTCATCTGTCTTATTGATTGTGTCTTTTGCCTTACAGAAGCTTCTTAATTTCAGTAGGTCCCATTCATTAATTTTCTTAGTGTCTGTGCTATTGGTGCTATATATAGGAAGTGGTTACCTGTGCCAATGCATTGGGTGGTATTTTCCACATTCTTTTTTATCAAGTTCAGTGAAGTTGGGTTTATGTTGAACTCCTTGATCTATTTTGGTTTGAGTTTTTATTTTTTCTTTTTTTTTCTTTTTTTTTTCCTTCTTTATTTTGTATTTATCAAAAAAACAGTAAAAAGAATTTAAAATGCGGAAGAATTAACAATAACTATACAGAGGATAAGAATCATAAGCATGGCTTATCAAGGGTGGAAAGGCAAATAAGATTGCTACACATATATTTTCTTTGTGTTCAGCTTTCACTCTGAATTTTTTTTTCCATTCCTGTATATCCTTATTCAAGGTCTCTTCCTCCTCCCAACACATCTGGTCATTTTTCTTCTCTGCAACTCCTCATCCCCTCCCTTGGCAGGGAGCAGACAGTCCTATGGTCCCACTGACCCAATAATGCTTGGATCAGTCTTCACCCTGGCCAAATCCAGTTTTGTCCCCCCTCCCTCAAGAGTGAGTCAGGTGTTCCTATAGTTGGACTGTGGTTTGAAGGGTAAGTCCAGGGTGTTTCTGATCCCAAGCTGTTCAGTGGTTGTGGTTTGCCACTTGGGCATGCTTGGCTTTTTTTCTTATTTGTTTGTTTAGAGACCACTAGTGAGTGAGTACTCCCCTGCTTATCTCTCTGAGTTTGTGATACTTCGCCCAGGAGGATATTCTCCAAATCCATCCATTTGCCTGTGAATTTTAGGATATCATTTTTTCTTACTGCTGAGTAGTATTCCATTGTGTAGATGTACCACAGTTTGTTAATCCATTCTTCAGTTGAGGGACATCTAAGTTGTTTCCAGGTTCTTGCTATTACTAATAATGCTGCTATGAACATAGTTGAGCTAATACCTTTGGAGTGTGAATGTGCCTCTTTAGGGTATACACCCAGAAGTGGTATTGCTGGGTCCTTGGGGAGATTGATTCTCAATTTTCTGAGAAACCTCCATATTGTATTCCAAAGTGGCTGAACAAGCTAACAATCCCACCAACAATGGAGGAGTGTTCCCCTTGCTCCGCATCCTCTCCAGCATAGGCTGTCATCTGTGCCTTTTATCTTAGCCAATCTAACAGGTGTTAGGTGGTATCTCAAAGTTGTTTTGATTTGCATTTCTCTGATGGCTAAAATGATGAGCACTTTTTCAGGTGCCTTTCAGCCATTCGTAGTTCCTCTGCTGAGAATTCCCTTTTTAGATCTGAACCCCATTTTTTGATAGGGTTATTCAAAATTCTTGAGCTCTTTATATACCTTAGAGATCAGTCCTCTGTCACTTGTAGGGTTGGTGAAAATCTTTTCCCATTCTGTAGGCTGGCATTTTGTCCTATTGACAGTGTTCTTGGCTTTGCAGAACCTTCTCAGCTTCAGGAGATCCCACTTATTGATTGTTGGTCTTAGTGCCTGTGCCACTGGTGTTATATTTAGGAAGTGGTGGCCTGTGCCAATTTGTAGAAGTGTATTTCCCACTTTCTTTTCTATCAAGTTCAAAGTGGTTAGGGCTAAGTTGAGGTCTTTGATCCACTTGCATTTGAGTTTTGATCAGGGTGACAGGCTCGGATCTATTTGCATTTCTCTACACACTTCCTTCCAGTTATGCCAACACCATTTGTTAAATATACTATCTTTTTTCCATTGAATGTATTGGGCCACTTTGTCAAAAATCAGGTGTTCATAGGTTTTTGGGTTAATGTCTGGATCCTCAATTCTATTCCATTGGTCCACAAGTCTGTTTTTATGCCAGTACCAGGCTGTTTTTATTACTGCAGCTACATAGTATAGCTTGAATTCAGGGATGGTAATACCTCCTGAGGTTCTTTTGTTGAGTAAAATTGTTTTGGCAATCCTGGCTTTCCTGTTATTCCAAATGAAATTGAGTATTGTTCTTTCAAGGTCCAAAAAATATTGTGTTGGGATTTTGATAGGCAGTGCATTGAATCTGTAGATTGCCTTTGGTAGAATTGCCATTTTTACTATTTTGATCCTACCAATCCAGGAACATGGGAGAGCTT
>PVIH01008838.1:58037-87534 GCA_004025045.1 Sigmodon hispidus | reverse complement strand
AAAAAAAAAAAAAAAAAAAAAAAAAAAAAAAAAAAAAAAAAAGATTCTTATAAACTTTTATGCAAAATTTATACTAAAAGATCATGAGATTACTAGTAATAGAATAGTGTCCAAATTTTGCATTTTCTTCTCTCCCATATCAGGTGACTCTTCTGATATGATGCAGAATTTTTTCATTATTTTAAATAAGCATGTTTGGAGTTTAGAGGAGAGAGCCACAATCCAACTCCAAAGACAGCATTAATTTTTAATTAAACTGGGACTGCAACTTTTTATAGAAGTTAAAAAAAAACACATAGATGTTAGATAGATGTTACACAGTGAAATTTTACCTTGTAGAGTTCATTGGTATCACTAGGTGTGATTTTTTTCTTTGTTTGTAATTTTTTTCTTAATAGCCTTCCCTTTTGCATTAAACATCTAGAAGACAACAGTTTTTGCCTTCTTGGAGATGGGTGTTTCTCATTTTCTGTAAAGAGAAAACCAGAATCTTGTCCCAACCCTTGTTCGATGAGTTTTTTTTTTTTTTTTTCTCAACCTTAAGAATTGTCACATTGGTGGATGAGCCATCATTTCTCCTTATCAAGAAGTTTCTTCTGTTTAAATTGAGTCTTTTTAAATTTTGATGGTGTCTATAGCTTTTTTTTCATTTGTAAAAACAAAAGCAAAACTGTAGCATATATTCTGGTTTACATTTTGAGGTCAACACATCTTTGATGTAGACAAGCTGATTTAGTGTACTAGTTTTTCTAGAGTTCAATGCCTTTCCACAGATGTTGTTCCTTTCTCATTATCATTGAGAAAATTCAAAGTTAATAAAGCACTATGTAATCTATATCTGGGGGTCTTTGCAACCCCTTTCTATTTATTTAGCATCTCCTTTAAAGTTCAATTTGATCTCTCTATGACTGCTTTCCAGGTATGGTTGTGTGGTATACCTATAATATGTTTTATATTGTAATAAGCAAAACAAAACCCATTTTATTTTACTAGAGACATATGCTGAAGCATTGTCTGATTTAATTTGTACAGGTATTCCCATGATGGCCATAACTTCTAGCAAATATGTGATAACAGAATCAGCCTTTTCTAAACTCAAAGCAGTTGCTCATTAAAATTATTTGTTGTCTAATCTATTGTATTGTATACATATTTTAATTTTCCAAATTCTTTAAAATGAAACACATCTATCAGCCAAATTTTATTTGTATGTATATCCTTAGAATTACTTCCTGCTGGTAATGGAGTTTGGTTATAGAAGGAACTGGTAGGACATTTTTTATGATTTCTTTGGTTTGTTGCAATGTAACGAAGATATCCTTTTTTAACCTTGGCTATTGACTTGAAGTGTTTTATAAAATTCTGAAGCCTCAACATATTTCCTGTTAATAACTGATCAATTTCATCATTATTTTGTGATAGAGGCCTGGCAGAACTGTATGGGAGTAGGTATGTGCTATATATAAGGAATGATTTCTATTCCTGATTATTTCTTATAACAATAAATAATGAAGTTAGTAATAAGCAGAAGAAACTTCTTGATAAGGAGAAATGATGATTCATCCACCACTCATCAGAAATAAAGTCAGCAGTTTTATTGTATAAAACTACTTTCTCCATACTGAGAATCAGTAACAATTTTAAGAGATTGTTTAAAATCCATTAAAATCATGAAAATAGCATATATCTTCTACTTTTAGACAGAATTGTGAGGTCTTTGAGGCTCTTAAATTTTCTGATTTATAACCTACCTTTTCTGATTTGTTTGAATCAGTACAAAATGTAGATGCTACCAAATTTGGTGTTCTCTAAACAAAATGAGAAGAATCTAGTAATTTCCCTTTATAAATTGATTTGTTTTGCTTTAGGGATATCTGTTGTTAATTTCTCCCACAAAATTACTGCAAGGTCTTGGCTAAGGTTTCTGTTATACCCATAATTGCTCAGTTTCTTCATTAGTTAAAGGTACAACAATTTCTCCTGGGTCCATTCCTATCAATTGATGAAGTTCTTAATTTTCCTTTAGAAACTAAATCAGAAATCTTTTCTACATATGTCTTTAATTTCTTACACAGTTTATATTATAGAAATATCTATTCCAATATAATAGTTCTCCCTTTGCATAATTCCTGTAGGAGATTTCTTAAAAGGTAAAATAAGAAAAATGCAATTAAGATTTGAACCCATACAATCCTCATGTGCATTCTGTAATTTATTTTTCACCAAAGTCAGTGTTCTCTCTGCTTTAGCTGACCATTCTTTTGGGCTGTTTTAAGTACCTTTCACTACGTAAGGTTTTGAAAAAAATATCCAGCTAATCATTTTTCAACCCAATAGTGTGCCTTATATTGGAAATGTCTCCTAGCAATATTTGGAAATCATTTAGAGCCTGCAATCTGTCTTTCCTAATTTGCACCTTTTGGGGTCTAACTTTTTGTAGACCTATTTTATATCCTAAATAATTAATATAATCTATTGTCTTTGTAATTTTTTTTCTTGAGCAATTTGTAATCCCCAGGCAGGCAAAAAAAATTACTTCTTCAAACATTCTATTTAAAAGTCTATGCTTTAGGTAATAGAGAATGTAAAGTAGTTTACATTGTAGAAAGCCCATTGGTTGAATCACCTTGTTAATCACTTTTAGATCTGTTATCATTCTCCACTTTCCAGATTATTTTTGGTAACAAATACAGGAGAATCACAAGGGCTGGTTCATTCTTCAATATGCTGATCATTTAAGTGCTCCCATACCAGCCTGGAACTTTTCTTTTGTTAATGGCCATTGCTGACCTATATAGGCTTATATGTTACTTGTTTTAAAGGGACTGTGGTGCCTTAGAAAGATAAGCAGCTGTTGTGCCTTGTTTTTATACAACCTGAATTGTTGATGACTGTTTTTCATACCTTCTAATATTTTTCCTAAAAACATATGTTATTTATGGGTTATTTCTGAGATTGGAGAAATGTTAATCTTAGTATTTCACTGTTGGAATAAATTTTATTCCCATAAATTTATGTTATTGTTTTCTATGTAGTTGGCTAAAAACTATAGGCTAGTGGATTTTTTGTGAATTCATACTCCAAAAGTTTAGCTCCAGATATTGTTCAAATTATATTTGGTATTATGATAAAACAAAAACTTGGAGCCAGATATTAGGGAAAAGCTGAAATATAAGAGAGAGCAGGAACAAACCACAGTTAATTCTCACCCAGCCAAGTCTGCAGCCCCTTTGCCACAAATTATTCTTGTATCCCTCTGCCTAGCTGTCTTTCTTTCTCCTTCAACTTGCCAAGAGCTAAAATTGGAAGGTATATTAAGTATACTATACATCACCACAAAATTATATAAGAGGTACAGAGAATGGGCCTTCTTGAAATTGTGATGAATCAGTGGTAGCCAAATAAAATCAGGCATGTAGCATATATATATCATATATCATATATCATATATATGGGTGTTCTAGAAGAAGGTATTGCTACCCAGTAGATGGTACAGTTCTTCCAGTGCAGAATAATTAGGTGCTGGCAAAGTGATGATGATGATGATGGTGATTCGGATCCCTTAGTGGTAGAGGCTAAACTATATTCTTGTGGTTTGACTTTTAGCAAAAAGAAAAAAAATCAACAAAAAATTTAAATGCAATAAATATTTTCCCTCTATCGACTTTTATTCTTATTATTTTTAATTTTTTTATTATGAATAAAGTCACATTTACTATCCGTGTATAACCTTATTCAAGGTCCCTTCCACTTCCCAAACCCTCCAGTCACTCTCTCTTCTCCACATCTCCCCATCTCCTCCCCAGCATGGGCAGGAGGTCCCAAGGTCCCAATATTACTCAATTCAGCTTCCACTCCTGACAGATCCAGTTTCCTCGCCCCAACATCACAACTGAGTCAGGTGTTCCTCTGTAGGGAATGGGATCCAAGGTGCCAGTCTAGGTGTTTCAGATCCCAAGATGTTCAGTGGTTGTGTTTTGCAGCCTGGACATGCTTTGCTTTTTGCTTTTTGGTTTAGAGTCCACTGGTGAGTGAATACATCACCTGCTTATCTTTCTGGGTTTGAAATACCTCCCTCAGGAGGATATTCTCCAAATCCATCCATTTGCCTGCAGACCTTATGATATGATTTTTTCTTACTGCTGAGTAGTACTCCATTGTGTAGATGTACCACAGTTTGTTAATCCATTCTTCAGTTGAGGGGCATCTAGGTTGTTTCCAGGTTCTTACTATTGCAAATAATGCTGCTATGAAAATAGTTGAGCTAATGCCTTTGGAGTGCAACTGTGCATCTTTAGGGTATACACCCACAAGTGGTATTGCTGTATCCTTGTTGAGATTGATTTCCAGTTTTCTGAGAAACCACCATACTGCATTCCAGAGAGGCTGAACAAGCTTACACATCCACAATGGAGGAGTGTTCCTCTTGCTCCACAGCCACTGCAGCATAGGCTGTCATCTGTGTCTTTTATTTTAGCCAATTTGACAGGTATCAGTTGGTATCTCAAAGTTGTTTTGATTTGCCTTTCTCTGATGGCTAAAGATGTTCAGCACTTTTTCAAGTGCCTTTCAGCCACTTTTAATTCTACTACTCAGAAATCCCTTTTTAGTTCTGAACCCCATCTTTTGATTGGGTTATTCAAGGTCTTGGGCTCCAGATTCTTGAGTTCTATAAAGATATATAAATATCTTAGAGATCAGTCCTGTATCACTTGTAGGGTTGGTGAAAATCTTTTCCCATTTTGTAGGCTGTCATTCTGTCCTATTGACAGTGTCCTACCTAGGCTTTACAGAAGCTTCTCAGTTTGAAGAGGTCCCATTTAATGATTGTTGTTCTTAGTGTCTGTACCCATGATATTATATTTAGGAAGTGGTTGTCTGTGCCAATTCATAGAAGGGTATTTCCCACTTTCTTTTCTATCAAGTTCAGAGAGGCTGGGTTTATGCTGAGGTCTTTGATCCATTTGAATTTGAGTATTGTGCAGGGTGACAGGCTTGGATCTATTTGCATTTTTCTATCTATTACCAACCAGCTATACCAACACCATTTGTTAAATATACCATCTTTTTTCAATTGAATATTTTGGACCTTATGTCGAAGATCAGGTGTTCATAGATTTTTGGGTTAGTGCCTGGATCCTCAATTCTATTCCATTGATCCACAAGTCTGTTTAATGTCAGTACCAGGCTGTTTTTATTACTGTAGCTCTACAGTATAACTTGAAGTTATACTGTATGACTCCTGAGATAATTTAGTTGAGCAAAATTGTTTTGGCAATCCTGGCTTTTCTGTTATTCCAAATGAAGTTGAGCATTGTTTTCTCAAGGTAAGTAAAATATTGTGTTGGGATTTTGATGGACAGTGCATTGAATCTGTAGATTGCTTTTGGTAGAATTGCCATTTTTACTATGTTGATCCTACCTGTCCAGGAACATTGGAGAGCTTTCCATTTTCTGATCTCCTCTTCAATTTCTTTCTTCAGTGATTTAAAAACTTTGTCAAGTAGATCCGTTACTTCTTTGATTATGTTAACTCCAAGGTATTTAATGCTATTTGCAGCTATTATAAAAGTGATGTTTCCATTCTTTCTTTTTCAGGCCTTTTATATTTAGTGTATAGAGGGGCCACAGATTTCTTTGAGTTAATCCTGTATCCTACTACATTGCTGAAGGTGTTTATCAGCTGTAGAAGTTCCCTGCTAGAATTTTTTGGGTCACTTATGTATACAATCATATCATCTGCAATTATAGTTTCACTTCTTTTCAAATTTGTATCCCGTTAATCTCCTTTTGATCTCTTACTGCTTCAGGTAAAACTTTGAGAACTATATTGAATAGATAAGGGGAGAGAGGACAACCTTGTCTAGTTCCTGATTTTAGTAGGATTTCTTTGAGTATTTCTCCATTTAGTTTGATGTTGGCTTCTTGTAAATCACCTTTATTATATTTAGATATTTTCTCTGTATTCCTGATCCCTCCAGAGCTTTTATCATAAAGAAGTGTTGGATTTTGTCAAAGGCTTTTTCAACATCTAAGGATATGATCATGTAGTATTTTTCCTTTTGTTTTTTATATGATAGATGATGTTTATGATTTTTCTTACATTGAACCATCCCTGCATTTATGGGATAAAATCTACTTGGTCATGGTGGATGATATTTTTTTATGTATTGTATACTATTTGGCACATTATTGCTGAGAATTTTAGCATCAATATTCATGAGGGAAATCAGTCTGCAATTTTCCTTCTTTGTTGTGTCTTTGAGTGGCTTAGGTATTAGGGTAATTGTGGCCTCATAAAAGGAATTACGCAATATTCCTTCAGTTTCTACTGTATGAATTAGTTTGAGGACTAATGGCAGTAATTCTGTTTTTAATGTCTGGTAGAATTGTGCACTGAAACCTTCTGGACCAGGGCTTTTATTTATGGGGATGTTTTTAATGACAGCTTCAATTTCCTTAAGGATTATAGGTCTGTTTAGGTAATTAATCTATTCTTCATTTAATTTTCATAAATGGTACTTGTACAAAAAGTTGTCCATTTTTATAGGTTTTCCATTTTTGTGGAATACAGATTTTCAAAGTATGATCTGATAATTCTCTGGATTTCCTGGGTGTCTGTTTTATGTCCTCCTTTTCTTATCTGATTTTATTGATTTGGATACTTTCTCTCTCTGCTTTTTGATTAGTTTGGATAAGAGCTTATGTAGCTTGTTGACTTTCTCAGAACCAATTCTTTAATTCATGGATTCTTTGTATTGTTGGTTTTTTTTTTAATTGTATTGATTTCAGCTCTAAGTTTGATTATTTCCTGCCATCTACCCCTTATAGTTGAGTTTGCTTCTAATTTTTCTAAGGATTTCAACTGTGCTGTTAGGTCTCTAGTGTGGGATTTCTCTAGATTTTTCATATAGGCATCTAGCTCTATGAATTTTCCTCTTTAGACTGCTTCATTGTGTCCCACAAGTTTGGGTATGTTGTGGATTCATTTTCATTAAATTCTAGGACGACTTTGATTTCTTTCTTAATTTCTTCTTTGACCCAAAGGTGGTTCAGCTGAGTGATGTTTAGTTTCCATGAGTAGGTAGGCTTTCTGTGATTTTTGATATTGTTGAACTCTAGCTTTAGGCCCTGGTGGTCTGATATGATACAAGGGATTATTTCCATTTTTTGTATCTGTTGATATTTGCTTTATGACCAATTATGTGGTCAGTTTTAGAGAAAGTTCCATGAGGGGCTGAGAAATATATATATTCCTTTGCATTGGGTGGAGGCTTTTGTAAATACCTATTAAATCCATTTGCATCATAACCCTTATCAGACTCCTTATTTCTCTGCTGAGTTTCTGTCTGGTTAACCTATTCAGGGGTGAAAGTGGGATACTGAAGTCTCCCACTATTAGGGTATGAGAAGTTATGTGTGATTTTAGCTTTAGTAGTGTTTCTTTTACATACGTAGGTGCCCTTATATTAGCGGCATAAATATTCAGGATTGAAATCTCCTCTTGACCAATTTTTCCTGTAATGAATAAGCAATGTTCATCTTGGTCCCTTTTAATTGCTTTTAGCTTAAAGTCTTCTTTGATAGACATAAGGATGGCAACCCCAGCTTGTTTCTTAGGACCATTTGACTGGAAAATCTTTTCCTTCCTCCAAGTTCCTCTTCTGCTTAAGTTTCTACCATATCTGCTTTTGACGATGAGTTATTAGATGAAATGGTGAATGAGATAAACCCTTTCTTCTCCAAGTTTGTTTTGTGAGAGTGTTTTGTAGATGTGCAAATTGGAACTGTGTTTCACAATTGTATGGTTTAATTGATTGTTGTTCACTGTAGTGGTGTCTGCCTGTTGAAGAGTGTTTTCCTTGATGAGGAATGAATAACACATATATCTGCATTTATAAAGACAAATGTTTAGATTGTTGCTAGGAATTTTGGAGGTTTAGTAAAGTAGTGGTTGTAGATTCTTCTATAATATCTGTGACTTCAGAAACACTGACTAATTTGCTAGGTTTCTGGTACCAAACATTATTTCTCTCTTGTTAAGCATGTCTTAAGCCAATTAGAGAGCTATTGGTTAGCATCGAGTTATGTAAGCCAATAAGGCACACTTACAGTTATCTTGTGGAGTGTTGGTTGGTGATGTGGTTCATGGTTGCCATGGTTAGGTAAGACCCCTGCTTTCTACTCTTCTTTGGAAGCTTGCACAGTGCCTTTTAGTATCATAAAAGCTATTTAATGGAGAAAGAGGATTTCAAGTCAGTCCCAGCTCAGAGGTCTCTGGACCATTTCTGAACTGCATGATCTCTTCAACAATGGGAGCTTACTTTCTGCCTCTGGAGGACAACCAATAGATACAGCAAAAATAGTTTATAGGATTTAAAAATCTCTTGAATAGCCCTGAACAAGTCAAAATATTTATTATGTGTGATATTGCATTTTTGTTAAATGTTCTTTGGATCTTGAGGAAAGCATAGTCAGCCCACATTAATGTTGCTTGTGTGTGTGTGTGTGTGTGTGTGTGTGTGTGTGTGTGTGTGTGTGTGTATTTATGGAATTACAGTTCTTTAGTTTTATTTCAGGGAAAATAATTAATTGTACAATCGCTAATGGATTTTGCATACATCTTTGCTGTTTTACCCACATCCCTCCTTTCACTCTACTCTCTAACCTTTATTAATTTTTTAAAGTACAAATAGATTGTCTGAAAGAAGAAAAATAACCAAAAATTATAATTTATTATTTTTCAAAGCTACTCAGAATTTAAACATAAAGACTTAGATTAGAATAGCTTATGTCTGTTTAGTTGTATAAAATAAAGTCATTTACCTTTTGCTGTTGTATACTAGTATGTTTTGTAGTTTTTGATTTGCTTGATAAATGTACATTAGTATTAAAATGAAAATAACACTACTTACCCCAAAATAAAACATATTCGAATGAGCAATCAGAATCACTTAAATTATATAAAATATTCCTTATTATTTTTATTTACTATCAAGATTAAAGAAATCCACATTAATATTTCATTCAAAATGTATTTTTAAAATAATATTGTTTGATATTTACTCAGTTGCCATAGTTTCATAAATGTATTATTAAAATTATACATTAATGAAAGCAAATAAGTATAGATTCAGCACACATATTGTTATCCAGATGAAGAGTGGAATTAACTCAATTACCAGTTGAGATATGTTAGATTTTTCTTCACTAGACATCCAGACATGGGCAAAGGGAGGATGATTGTGGACAGCAAATTAGTTGAGGATTTGTGGTCTGTGCAGCTGTGCTGTGTATGGTTGAAAAGCATCATGTCAGGAACCAACAGGATAAGGTTTCTGCCTGCTGACTGGCCCTCTCTGTCATAAAGCAGACAATATCTAGAATTACTTATTTGTTTCATAAAATTACTTTTCTAAAACTCTGAAATCATCAGTGTTATAAAAGAACAGAAGACTATAATCAGAACTAAAGCCTCAAAAAGAATGCAAACAAGTGAACTAAGTACACTTGAATAAATTAATAATATGATTATTGGAAGAAGATAACAAAATTACAAATGATGAAGTGATGCTGCATACAGAAAAAGGCTTGCCAAAAAATTCCTATCATTTATTAAGTTAGTATTGAGAGCTTCATGGAAAAATAAGCTTACATGTTTTCTTGATCAGTATAGAGTTTTCTGTTTATAATTATTAATCTTTAATACACTTATTGAAATAAATTGAGTAAAAGAATTATGTTGACTCTTAAAAATAATTCTTATTAGCAACAATTTTTTTTGTTTTTTTCTATAGTTAAAGATAAATAAAATTAGGTTTTTTTTCTAGTACCAATTTTCGTAATTGAAAAGAATGCAAGAAATAAAATTCCTATCATTTAAAGATAAAAATAATCAATAAATTTTACTATTAAAATGACTCAAATTTCTAGCCATTGTTGAAAATATATTGACGATACAATGTATATATGATACTGAAGTTTGCAGACCAAAACTGTGAAAACAAAATTTCAGAAACTTGAATGAATTCAAATATCAGGACTTGAGTGGAATGGAGGAGGTTCTGCATGGGTGAGCTTGTGAGTGGTTATGTGCTGTAGACCTTGACACACATATGTCAAGGAATCAAGCACCCAGATCCATTGCAAAATGGCAGCCCCCAATGCTGAGACTCAGAGAGATGGTAAATTTTTTCTCTGGACCATGTGCTAATATTAATAGTGTTTGTCAAAAATGTCCACAATAATTTTCTCTTCACCCCTACTCCAGATATTTACTACCTGATGACACTTTCCCCTACAGAAACTGATTTTACTAAAGTGAACTAAAACTGCTT
Source organism: Sigmodon hispidus (assembly GCA_004025045.1). Classification (NCBI taxonomy): domain Eukaryota; kingdom Metazoa; phylum Chordata; class Mammalia; order Rodentia; family Cricetidae; genus Sigmodon; species Sigmodon hispidus. Next base: position 77,197 of record PVIH01008838.1, on the reverse strand, counting down.
CTTTGTTCAGTTGTAGGAAGTAACCATTTTCTTGTTTATCTGTATGTAGCTTTACAACAACTTCACTCCATATTCCATAATATATATATATTATTATATATTATTATATATTATATGGAATATACATATTCCATAAAATATAATAAACATTGTGAACTTCCAAAATGTTGAGACTTCTCTATCAGAGAACCACAAGATCTTAAATTTTCCTTTCGTGTGTATGTGCTCTCTTCAATCACTTTTCCAAGTGAGGTTCATTCCAGTAGCTGTGTAAAGATGTCAAAAAGAGTAAATGAAAGAGAAATAATACATATTTATAGATTACCGTAATGGTTGTTCTTTCCTTAGGCTTCCATCTACCACAGTTATATTCAAATTGTTGAGAACCTTGAAAATCATGGCCTTTAACTATATATATATATGAAGGAATAAATGTATATATCTATATCTATATATATATATATTTAACAAAAGCCTAGCTATGCATATAAGCTGCAACATATGGTATTTGGCTTTTTGAGCTTGGATTACATCATATGATATAATTCTACCTATTGTTTTGTGAATTTCCTCATTCCATTTTTCCTTAAAACTGAATAAAATTCCATAGTGTATATAGTATCATATTTTCACTACCTATATCTCACTTTATGAACATCTAAGCTGATTGCATTGTGAATAGAGTAGCAATGAATATGGTTGTGCTAACTTTCTGTGTATAGTCTCCTGGGTTAATGCTTGGGAGTGATATCACTTGGGTGGGTCATACAGTGTTTGTGATTTTAGTCTTCTGAAAAGCCTTCACCTGATTTCCATTGTGGTTGTACTAGTTTCCTTTACTCTAACAGTAACCAAGGCTTACCCCCCATTCTTACCAGTACTGGTTATCATTTCTATGTTTGGCAGAAATTCTGTCTGGGTTCAATTAGTTTTAACTTATATCTCTTGAATGCTAAATATGATCAAAAATTCATTGGCCATTTAATTGCTTATTTTGAGAGCTGTATGTTTACTGGCCTTCTCTGAGAACTCACATGCTGTATAGGGGTCTGTCAGCATTTCTTTATTCTCATATCATACTTTACCCATTATCTCAGTATTTATTAATTTATTATCTTCTATCTCATGTTTCCCCCAATCATTTCATGTTCCATTTTATCTTAGTATCTGTCTCAGGAGAGGCACCAATTATCAAAATTATATTACTTAGTTTTAATAAATTTAGTTCTTAAAAATTAAAACTTTTTAGATAGTTTTCAGGATGATGTTGTAGTATTTTTATTGGCCAATGCTTTTGAAAATGTTAGAGTATAGATCAAGATATTAAAATGAGCATAGTGTTACATAACCACCATGAAACTTAAATTCAGAGGAAATATTATTCCATTTTGAAAATGATTGTGGGGGTTGGAGAGATGGCTCAGCGGTTAAGAGCACCGTCTGCTCTTCCAGAGGACCCGGGTTCGAGTCCCAGCACCCACATGGCAGCTAACAACTGTCTGTAGTTCCAGTTCCAGACAAACACCAAGGCAAATAAATAAATAAATAAAGTTTTTTTTTTTTTTAAAAAAGAAAATGATTGTGATTTTAAAAAGACAGATGAAAAAATTTGACATATGTCTGTAAGGCTGTATCTCATATATCTATGAGAAGAATACACGACTAGACAGTCAGAAAAGTCAGGAAGTTTAGAATAAATAATTTGTTAAGATTACAATGAAAGAATTGATGTATTAAAATTAAATATGTCTCTTAGATTAAAAGTTATGTAACAGAATAGCTAAAAGACCTCATGCTGGACATATATCAAAAGAAAATAAGCATGTTAAAGAAATGTGTATATTATATATAGAAATATGTAAACATAAAGAAATGATGTAATCTTTCTTATAGCTTCATTAATGTGATTATTTATTATTACATATGGAATATACATACTTTATCCAATCTGGGCACCTTTGTGAAGAAGGAACAACTCCATATGCAATACATAGTTATCATAAAAGTATGAAATATTCGGAATACCTATAAAGTTGGGACAAAATCAAATGCCAAATACGTTTTAGAACGCTTTCATTCTGTCCATGTTTGTCTAACTTTGGCAGTAATTTGCATGTCAAGTGAAACTGTGACTCAGATCCATGTGTACTTACCTTCCCTGACTTAGGTTATGCACTAAAGTATTCCACATAATGGATTTATTTTAAAAATTAGATTTCTACAGAGACAAGACCTTCATGTTCTCATCTTCCTTGTACTAATAACCATTTATCTTCACAAACCAAAGATTTCTCCAGGTGCATTTTCAGGAATCTTGAGTGAAAAAAATTACAAAGTGTAGGTGACACATGTATGACGAGTTCTATTTTGCATGGTTTAAAGATATCTGTTTTATGAGTATAACAATTACATAGAAACTTTGATATTTCAAAAGCAAAAATAAAATAAGGAAGAAAATTAGAAAAAAGATGATGTGTATAATGTTTATTTTCTTACAGTGTTTTAAATGCTCTTCATGTACACCTTGTCTACATTGATTGTGATGAGAAAAGAAGAGAAATGTGACACACACACACTGCACTATTATCCATTCAGTCATAAAGATGAACTATTGACATTTACAGAAACAGATAGAGAGTTGGAAGTTATTATGTTAGCAAAATACATCAAAATAGACAAATACTGCATGTTCTCACTTATATATGAAATGTAAAAATATCTTTCAAGAAAATTTAATGGTGGCAGCTGAAATTTGTTTAGGCTACATGGAAGAAAGTTTGAAGAGAGTGTGAGTGATGATCTTGGAGTACATACAGGAAGAGTGGCTCCTAATGTTACATATAAAACTATATACTATAATTACATATTATTATATATAGTAACACTATATATTCTCAAAATAACTAGTGGAAAGATTGTCAATGTTTCATTGCTAAGATATGGTAAGTGTGTATATAATGAAAAGGCTAATTATTAGGATGTAACTACTACTCATAATATTTAAACAGTGATGTGCCATATTTTGTTTCATAAATGTGTAAAATTAATAAGTATCAATTCAAAATGAATAATATTTTAAAATATCACACATAAAGGTCCTCACAAATAATGTAAGCTGGAAATGGTGTCATTTTATTTTAGTAAAGGTAACAGGAATATAGAACAAAATATCTACAGCGGAAATGGTGATAGAGCCAATGTTAAGTAACAATAAGGACAAGGACAAAATGTCTCTGCAAAATGCATATTGAGAATAAATGAAGAATTCTTTCATGCTAATAAGCCAATGCTAATAAAGACCAAAATGTATAAAGCTGATTAATCATCATTTAAAAAACAAATGTAATTAAATAATAAACATGAGATGTTTAATAACCTACAGTATAAAAATTTAAATGGCAATTTAGCTACATTTCAAACTTACAAGTTTAAAAACATTTTGATTGTATGTTTTAATTTCTGGGTATTTATTCTTCAAAATATTTGTGTCACAAATTGGGACTGATATTGAGACAATCTGCCCTATTGTTATGGTATTTTTCATGGATTCTTAGCTCTTGGTTATAAATTCTTCAGATTGGGTTGTGCACTAATTATTCTGAATGGATGATTATTACCATAACATTGTGTTTAGGATTAAATTAACATAGACTAAATGTCTCTTAGTCATGGATTTTACTTATAGTTTATATACACATTACACATATAATAAATGACATAGGGCTAGGGTATTGGCTGAGTTGACAAAGTGCTGAGAAGGGAGGCAGAAATACATAGATCTCTGGGAGCTCATTGGCCATCCAGCCTGATCTGGATGGTGAAGCTCCAAGCCAATGAAAACCCCTGTCTCAAAGAAAAACAATCAAGACTGACTGTTGAGTTTGCAAAGCTGGTAAAGCCTTCTGCATAGTATTATTAAATTCATTTAGGGCCCTGAAACATAAAATCCCTACTTCATTATTTTCTGTAACAAAATCAATTTTGCAAAACTTTGCAGATATTCTGCTCTTGGAATTTATCCTAGTGAGAGAAGCTCAAGATTCTCCCCAGTCAGTCTGTCTTTGCTTTTTAATAGAAAAATAAAATTCTATTTTTATGAATATCTATTGAAACCTCTATGTGTTCTCCTTGGCCATAGGAGACTTTGAAGTTGTTTACATAAAGACCATGATACTACTTCTAACTTAGATTTTACAGACTTATTACAGATTTATTGTGACAACATATTTTCTCAACACTGTCATAAAAGTATTGCTTATTGAAAACATTGGCTAGTAATTTACACAAAATAATAGAGTAGTGGAGAATAAAGCTGATTTGAGAAATACAGAGAAATAAGAACTATTATATGCTTTAATTTTAAAGTGAAAAAAATAACTTCTCTGTGTTTTTAAAATCTTATGCAGATGTCTTGTTAATATTGTCAAAATAAAATTAAGCATTATAAGGCATACATAAATGAATATTTACATTTGCATATTAAACTTACAGAACTTATTTAGTGTTTTCTGTTTTTCTAGGACTAAGTTATTTTAAGTTACAAATTGAAGCTTTCCTGGAAAAGAAATTAGTAATAAATAATTAATTCATCTTTTGTAGATTGTTCTTCCTCTTTTTTGTATTGGATATATTCACAAATTTTAAACCATTTGAATATTAGTTTTATATGCAAAGTTGATTGTACTTTTTGGACAACCAATAATGATAATACAGGATTACATTCACTTTTCCTTACATGTTAATTAGGTAGTCATTTTTCAGGTATAGCTTGGATCCTAAGAATAATTAGTGCAAAGTCCACATTTATGGTTTGAGAGAAAGCAAATTATTTTGAGCTTCTATGATAAAAAAACATATTTCATTTTTCTTTTTATTGAATTTTCAATAAAAACTCATCAAGATGTACATTTTTTTTGTTCCTTTTATAGTCAGAATATGTTTGTATCAATATAGGAGATGGGTTTGATTCCTATCTTAATTTTTCTGTTCTGATAATATTTAAGATAATTATAACACACAACTCTAGTTATGTATTTATATTTTTTCTGACAGACTATATCTTGCACTTTTTGTTTCTATTTTTATGTATGTTTCTTCTGCCTGGCATGGGCTGGTCTCCTGGACTGAAATGAACCTTTTACCTCAGCTTATCAAGTATTTCACATGTGTGTTTCATGGCTCATGAGAATTTTGGTGCAATGAAATTTAATATTTTGGACTGTTAGAATACTCAAGGAATATTATTGAAAACAAAACACTCATTTTCTCTTTAGGTTGTATAAGCTACAAGCATTTTATATGATCCATAATGTTGGTGGATTTTTTTTTTTACCACCTTTCTCCTTTATCTCTTGATGATGTTTTCAGAAATGAATTTATTCTTCTTTTCATTTTTAAATTATTAGAACTTGGCTCTAACTCAAGGGAAAACAATATTGTTATGTCTTTATGTGACATCAGTTATTTAAAATGAGCGTGTTTGTCACCTATTGTGTGCCAGACTGTGTTAAGGCCTTTGAAATCAATAAAGTAGAGAAATCTAACAAATTGTAATGAGTAAAGAAAATTCAAGGAAAAGAAGTTATGAGATTGATAGAGAGCAAGGGAGGGGTTATAGTGGAGAGGAAACTGATACAATTCTATGCTTAAAAAAAAAAAAACAACATGTAATGGTATTATTGTTGTCATACCCCTATAGAATTCTATCTGTCTGATTTTGGGCATGGCTTGTGTTGTTTTCAACAAATGATAGTACTTTTTTTTTCTGCTTAACTATCTTAAAGAACTTAAGATAAAACAGCCACACTCATATGTTCATTAAATATATGCCCACAAAGTAGTTCTTAATCCAAATTCCAGATGAAGTATGTGCATCACAAATGCGGCCTTTCTCCTGATTTGGCTTTCAACTTTTGTGGTCCCAGCTGGAGCTGAGAATTTCATATTTGCTCAAAATGAATAATGAATTTTTAAGTTTCCTTTGCTTCATGTTGATTTGGAAAAATAGTTTAAGTTGGTTCTTCTATTATTCAGTTTTCTGTCATACAGGATACAGCCATTCAGTTCACAATTATCTTGCTTTTATAGGTTCATCAGAAAAACTTTTTGTAGTTTCTTTGCTTTGCAAAAAATTACTAATTTGGAAAATAATCTTTTTTGATTCAGAAACTGCAGTCACAAATGTCCTTTTCTATTTGTACTTTTCTCCTATTATCTTTGTTGTGTTCTCTAATATGTTAGCCAGATTTAAATATCCATTGCTGAATAAGTGGAATTTTATGCATTTCCAACATAGTATTAACTGACAAATAATTGCTATTACTTCCACTCAATTTTGATTCTATTTTGTTTATAAAAATATTTGGCACTTTAAAAAACTTTAGAGCAAGATGAAATTACTTACCATATTATATGAGGAAAGTAGTATGGGCATAGGTTTCAAGAAACTAGATTAGAAATGCTGGGAAAAATACCTACTTCTCCAGATGCTGATGCACTCCAAAAAGTATCAAGAGAATTCATATTAAAGAATTCATAATAAAGAAATTTTCTTACACTCAGAATGGAATGTCCTAAGCTGACCAGATAGTCATCACTCTAAGACATTCTAAAAATAAGAATTTTATTAATAATATTAATAATTATTATTATTAATTTTGTAATATTGATAAAAAACTCTATCAGTAAATTATATCTCCAAACAGATTATTTGAAATTAATTTTTAAATGTTTTTATACTCTTACAAAAACCTTAAGTTATAAAACTAACCTTAAAAACTCAAACAGAGTTTTATAAAAGGGTGTTTTTCCATGTATTCCCCCTGTTCACACTCCCTTCCCTCCTTTCAATTCCATTAACTGTTAGAATGAAAAGTACATTTTCAATGAAGGTTAAAAGTAACAGAAGACTGAAATAATGCGGACCAAACAAACTAAATTATTAATGAACTTGATTATTAGTCAGTTTGAAAATACACAGAGAAAATGGTGTTGGGGGAGAGATAGAAATTCCTGATTGTTTGTGGATTGAATCTAAGCATACCAATGGCACGGTTAAATTATAGAGGTGCAGGAAGTTCTGGTGTCTTATATTGAGGTAACAATAGATGTAATGTCCTGTATACTCAATAATCTAGAAATCTGTTTACAAAATAGTGACAGGATAATTGATACAGGTGTATGCATAACCCCAGCTAAGTGTTATGGAATATACACATGTATCTAAATGTTACATAATATTGCATGCATACATTAAATTTTTATGAAAAATTACAACTGGGATTAAACCTGAGTAACACTGAAATCTGTCTTTTATCAGTGCCACATACTGGTTTTATTGCCACCATTTACGTTGTTATTTGTCATTTGGCTTGTCAGAACTATTTTGTTTTGTCATACTATCTTGCTTCTCCAGGTAGGGAAAGCAAGATCAAAATGATGGGACAATCTATGATTCTGTTCACCTTGGGTGACTCTTACCCTGCTAAGAAGTGTGGCTGATTTTAAAGATATTGCTGCTGTTTTTCTGCACATTTTGCTTGAATTTTCCTCTCCTCTGTTTCCACACATTGAGCAATAGCAATGCTTTCTAGTTTTCCACTCTCCTCTCTTACTCTCCCTCTCAAAAGAAAAGAAAAAATAGTATTTTATGAAGCTGACTTTGCTTTATATTATATTTTGAAATTTGTACAATTGAAATGTACAATGATATCTATGACTTTTACTGTGGTAATAATTGAAAGTGAGCTGTGACTGAATCATTGCATGGAATTTTCTGGTGCTGTGTTCAGTATTTTCTTGTTATGTAAGATAAAATGATGCATACATATTATGTACATATGAAATACATAACTTCATGTTTGGCTTAAAAGGATGACTACCAATGGGCAGGAAAAATGTGTGTATGTGTGTGTGTGTGTTTGTGTGTGTAATGTCATAAAAGTTTTATATTTTATTTTTTATGTTGTGTGTATTTTAGAGAAAAGTTTTATTACTGTGTGTTTTTTAGCTATCCTCAATGTATTTTTATATAAAGCTTGATAATTGATTTTCAAAAGCAATAAAAATAAATAAATAAAAACAAAAACAAAAAACCAAACAAAAATAGTTTTCAAAATTCCATAATCTATGCCAAAGATCTTTTCAAATGAGAAGACATCAAATGCCTTGTGCTATAGTCAAGGGGCATTTTAGAGTAAAAAAATTCAAGGACCAAGAAAACAGATGTTTATCTTCAAATAAATAAATTTGTGATTAAAATGTCATAAATTAGGGCTAGGCGTGTAAATAAGTTAGTAGTGTACAGAAATCTGTCTTGGATTGTCAGCACCTTATAAACTATACATAGTAGTGCACATCTATATACCCAGTCCTTGGGAGATAGAAGCAAGAAAATTAGACTTAAGACCATCCTCATTTACACTGCCAGCCTAGAATACATAAACTCTCTTCTCGTAGAAAATGCAATAAACACATTTTTAAAAAAATGATAGAATTGGAATTACTGGAGATAATAAATTATAAATTATGTTTAATAGATCTAATGATTAAATACAGTGAAAGTAAAAGTAAAATTGTTTTTATATTAGCAAACATATCCGTACAATATGCTATGTGTCTTCACTGCTAGACTGTAAGCAGGTGTGGGTATAAGAGTCTCTACAAAGAGTAAGCTTAAATATGATTCTTAATGTGAGACATTCAGAGCTAAGACATAGTGGGACCTGTAAGAGACAATTAAATTATGAGAATCACATGTTTATGACTGGACTGATATAATCATATTTATGTTTGCCTTGTCTCACAAATTAGATTCTCTGTCTCATCATGATTACAGATGATGGAGACTAGATGTCCTTATCATGTTTTTAGGCTTCTAGAACCTTGAGCTAAAAAAATTAAAACCAATCAACCTAAAACCAATCAACGTACAAATAAACAAATATATCTTTCTTTACTAACTATTTGTAGAGTTCTTTACTGTTGATGTAAAATGACTTACCATAGTATATGTACAGTAGTGAAAAGTAAAAAAAAAAAAAAATTGTTATGCAAGTTTTAGCCTGCAAAAACAATTCAATGGCAATTCTTTTCCCAATGATATCTGTAAGCTCTCTTTTAGTATTTAAATTTGAGTGATTAATACCTTAAAATAGAAAAATAAGGGTCCTATAAGGAAAAACATTGAAGTGAGGCTTTCTTCAATATATCTCACTCAGCAGTCAAGTTTTGAGACTACTGAAAAGCTCATAGAAATTATTCATGTAATGAAATACCAAAATCAGTGTAGAGAAAGAAAATAAAAGTACAGTATTTGGTTCTTTAGAATAAGATTTAATTTGACATATAGAAAACAGCATATCCACAAAAACCTTTGGAAAGCTTTTAAGTTTTTAAATACCTGAAAGAATTTCATAACCCCCCCTTACCTATTATTTTTTTTCATCCCTTTAAGTTATCAGAGCTGTGTGATGTAGTGGGATTATGCTGGTAATGTAAATATTTGTCCAGCCTATGGGTTTAATAAAAAGCTGATTGGCCAAAGGCAGACAGGAAGTGTTTGCGGGGCTACACTCAGGACCATCTCAGAGCAGACACAGACAGATGCCAGGCAGCACCACCAGAGAGAGCCACCACAGGCATGATGAGGAGATGCAGCAGGTGCAGAGGAAAGAAGCTGAAATGCTGCTCTGAAAAACAGTACTGAGCCACATGGGTTAGATGGAAAGCAAATGCTAGCAAATTATATGCATGGACCTAGGTCAATCAGCGTAAAAATAATATGAGACTGCATGTGATTATTCGAGGCAAAGCGGGGCCCACAGTGAGACTAAATCTTTGGTCCAGGCACAGAAAGTCCAGGCCAGAATCATTAACAACAAATGTCTGCCCAACGTGGGTGATACATATCCACATAAAGCTTTAGAAAAATTAAAAAAAGGGTTCTAAACCACAGAATTAGGGCTAAAACCAGTTTCGAAGTTGTGTCTCTCATATATGAGCCGTCATACAGGATATTCTGGTCAGGTGTGTGGGCTTGGGCTACAAAGTAGTGGGCTTTTAGAATGCAGTTTAAAAGCTACAAGAAGGCTGATTCCTGAGCCTTAATGTAAAAAACAAGCTGCATATGGTGGATTTAAGGTTTCTGTTCTCACAGGAAAAAAGAAACAGAATCAAAGATTCTTAGTTGTGGCAGAGTTTTCATGGATCAGCTCTGTTTGCTGGAAGCAAGCAGAGGCTAGGCTTTTTTTAAGTGTGACTCCCTGAATCAGCCTTAGAGGCAAAACATGTATGAGTCTTTTAAGAGGCTCTTAATTATGCCAAATACTTAAATAAAATTAATGAGCAGAAGACTGCAGTGCTATATAAACCCTAAAATCCCCCAGAGTGGTAATTATGGGTCTTACCAATACCTCAGCTAAAAAAGTAAACTTTAGCTAGACTTGGAGCTGGTTGGAGCCAGGCAGCCCCCCTAGTGACACCTTTAATCCTTAGTGCCACACCTTGGCAGATTAAGAGTGTGGTCATAAACAGAAACAGAGGAAACTGGATGGAGGACTAAAGATGTGGACAGAACAGAAAGTAATAAAGGGAGCTAGGTGAAGTCACCCACACTAGTGAATCCTTTAATCCTTAAGCAAAAGTTGGCAGATTAAAGGTGTGTAGAAACAGAAAAAAATAGAGCTGAGTAGGTCAAACACCCTATCCAAGCTAAAGGTAGTTAGAAACAGAAAAGATAAGAGATATACAGTAGAGACCGATTTAAAAAAATTGGTTTAGGGTATGTTTAAAATATACACGGGCTTAAGAGAGAAAATAAAAAGGATAAAGTCCTTTAAAAAAGATATAGAGTAAAAAGAAATAGTAATAAGCCACATAAAAATGGAAAATACAAAGAATATCTGGATATTGCACATTATTGTCTTGTCTAAGTTTTTTGACTATTAATGAAGTAGTGAAAACTGGTTAAAATCCATTTGAATATAAGTGCTATTGCATTAATCTAACCTATATATTTGGTAAATGAGTTGAGTTTAAATTAAAATCCAAAGATATGCTACTTTGGAGAAGAGATTTTCTTTTTGTTTCTAAGAAACTGTGGATTTATTCCCAGTTAAAGAAAATGAAGTTTGATCAAGAAGACCCCCTGAAAAGTCTCCAGGGAAAATGAATATCTTAGATGATTCAGAATTTCAGAGCACCTCTATTGCAGTTTCCTCTGAGTTCTGTATTCAAGTAACTTCAAGGAGACTGGTTGTGGTGAACCAGTCTTACAGACTACTCTACTAAAGACTTACCCATAATCCTAAATTTTTCTTTGGATCCCATAGGATTGTCAGTGCCCCCGTTCAGCAGGAAGTAGCCTAGAGAACTATGCCCACATCCCCAGAAAATGGATTATGGATGTTTGTGTTTGTTTACAGTGTTTGATATAATTTGTTATAGATAATAGGATAAAAAGGATATAAGATTTTGGGTTCTTCTTGTTTTAAAAAGAGAAAATGAAGTAGGATTATGTTGGTAATGTTGTAAATATGTGTCCTGCCTCTGAGTTTAATAAAAAGTTGATTGTCCAAAGGCAAACAGAAAGTGTGGGTCGGGCCACAAGGCTAAAAAAACTCAGAAACAACTCAGAGCAGACACAGATGCCAGAGAGCCACCAGAGAGAGCTGCCACAGACACAATGAGGAGATGGCAGCAGACACAGAGGAAAGAAGCTGAAATGCTGCTCCAAGAAAATGTACTGTACTGCATGGCCAAACAGGATAAGAAAGATGAGTTAGTTTAAGACTAAAGAGCTAGCAAGTTATATGCCTGGGCTCTAGGTCAATCAGCATAAAAATGTTATAATCCTGTAAGTGATTATGTGAGGCAAAGCAGGACTGAGAGTGACACTAAACCTCTGGTCCAGGTCCAGAAATTCTGGGCCAGAACATTTTACAGCATGTTCCATTCTCAACACAAGCCTAATTCACTGGGTAGCAGTGTGTGCATTCTTGTGCATTGTTGACTACTTCAGAACTTCAAGCTGTTTAACAATGCAAAAATTCTTACTTAAAATATGTTGGATGTTTTTACAAATTGGTTTTCTTACATCTAGATCCACAGAGTTACCATGCATCAGAAATTGAAAGAACAAAGGTTCAAACACCAGCCATTTGGAGTCTCGCTACAGTCATTCTTCTAATGTAATAAGATATTTATTTTGCTTTTATGTGAATATAAAATATCTAAAATATAGCTTTATTTTTAGAATCAATATAGAAAGAAAGACTCATTAATATAGAAAACTCTCTTGTCAGACACTCTTTAGACCACCAGCCTGCAAATAATAACCTAGAGAATTATATTAATTATAAAATCTTGAATTTAGCTTGACCATTTTCCCAATGAGCTTTTATAACTTAATTAACCTCAATTTTAAAATTTATACTTTACTACTGGGCTCAGTTACCTCTTTTTAGTATGGCACATGTGACTTGCTTTGAGTCAGCTGGCAAAATCATGCACTCAGATACCTTCTCCCACTTTCTCTCTCTGTGCCTGGAAGTCCTGGCTATTCTCTCCTGCCTAGCTATTGGTCATTAAATTAATCAAAAGTTGCTTTAGGCAGAGACACATCTTTATAGTATACACAAATATTTCACAACACATCTGTACTAATATCTTTTTGATCCCCAAGACAGCCATTGGACATAGAGCTATAGTTCAGATACATACTCCATTCACCATGGCTATTACAAGCTACAAATTCTTAAGGTTTTACTTATCATCTCTTTTTGGGCTATATTTCATCTCTATTTTTGGATTCAGATGAAGACTCTCCATATATTAATGGTAGATAATTAGAATATGGCTGAGATTTCTGGCTTGGTGTCTCACTACTGTACTATAAATCAATGGTATCTTGATGCTAAAGTATAGGCTGCAAGTTTAATGTATCTTCATATCCACTGATTTCAGCATCAATATAAAACTACACTATTATAAAAATTTCAGCATCATGTAAAACATAAACTAGTTAGAATTTGACTTTTTTCTCATGGAAATGAGATGTTGGCTGATACCAAATAAATTATCAATCAGAATCTTCTGTTTAGACAACACTAATAGCTTCTTATAATTTTATCACTTTCTTTCAGTGACATGTGTCAAAGGCATTTGGGATGAATATGTCTTATGCATACAATGGCACATTCAATATATATTTAATGGTTAGAAGTCACATATGGAAATATTGCATTATGCATGATCAGAAGTTCAAGACTTTTCATACTTGACAAGCAAGAGAACATTCCTGGGTTACCTCCTAACTCTCCAATCAGCACTTACATCACAACGTGATCATTTTGACAACTATAATTATTTATGAGCATGTAATTCCAAGCATTTTGTTTTCTAAATCTTTGTAATAGTAGCTACAGGTGAAAGGGTGTGTGTTTAGCATGCAAATTCATAGAGAGAGGGTCTTTTGAGCTGTTTTTTCATAGTTTCCAACACTAACGTTTGACAGAATAAATTAGAAACTCAGTAGTGGCCTGGAGCAGAGAAGCAATGGACACTTCTATTGGCAAACACTCTTAAAGGAGTGGAGCAGAAAGGAGACTGCTACATTTCTGGACCAGGTATCCCATTACTGTAATGAAGCAGGGATGAACTAAATTGGCCTGGAGTTGAGTAGAATTAGGCATTTCTTTCTACTTTCCATGGTCATTTATAACTGATCATGGTAATTACTACATTGTGGTTTGTATTTTGAAACATTTGAGGTAGATACTGAAGTGTGCTATGTGTGTAGCAAATGCACTAAGTGAAATTTATTATATGATCCTTATATAAGTTCTATGATTTTGTTTACTTTTTATTATATTTTCACTTAGTGAGAGGTATATTTACTATCTAATATATACAATGATATCTCCATTATCTGTTTTGTTCATTGTTTATAGAAATATCATGTAGTATGTTATCATAATTTTTAAGTAAGTTCTTTTGTAAAAGAGTGGTGGTTTGTTGTAGTGGGATTATGTTATTACATTGTAAATAATTGTCCAGACTACTAGTTTAATAAAAATGTTGATTGGCTGAAGGCAGACAGTATGTGTGGGCAGGGTTACCAGATAAAAAAAAAACAAAAAAAAAAAACTCTGGAAACAGAAAGAACAAAACAGAGAAGCCAGAAGACACAGAGGAAGTAGTTGAAATGTTGTTGAGAAAAAGTACCAAGACAAATGGCTGAATAAGATAAGAATCATAATGGGTTAGTTAAAGATTAAAGAGTTAGGAAGTTTTATACCTGGACCCCTGGTCAATCAATATAAAGTAAATATAAGCTTCTGTGTGTTATTTTGGACTGTTGGTCCAGATCTTATGGCTAGTCTGGGCCAGAAACTTATTATTACAGGTTGTTGTTTCTGATTTTTTTCATATTTTTAACAAACCCCCTTGATGTTTTGTGGTTATTCAACTTGGCTTGGATGTCAGTAATGATTCATGGATACATATGAATACATGACCCTCATGTTTCTGCCTCCTGAGTTTGAGTGCAAGTGTAGATGATGAACTCCCAATTTTTGCTGTTTGTCAACACAATTTACAATGTTAACATGCTTGAGAATATAAGAATTATTAAATACCTCATGTAAATTCAAAGCAGTAGATATTTTTAATTTTTCTGGTAGAGAAGTTATGAAGTAGGATAATTATTATTATATAATATATTAATAATATATTAATTATATTAATTTATATCCATATATGAAAAAGAAATTTCTAAGCTGTGTTTTAGAATACTAGAGTGACTTGTTAAAACTATAGAAATTTACAAAAAGGAGACCAAACAATCCATCCCTTCTCCCTACCTTTTCATACATAAAATAATACTGGGAGTTGGTCACAAAGTAACAATAAATTTGGCATATTAATCTTTGCTCCTTGAGCACAATTCCCTTGTTTTGTAAAGTGAATCTTGTGAAAACAGGCAATCCATGCCCTGTCTCTAGCATCTAGCTATCATATCCTTCTCCACAGCCTTATATCTACCAGAGCTTCTTTGTGCTAGCAGAATGGTTGCAGACATGTTTGAATACTGAGGTTTTGGAGCATATTTACATGTACATAGAATCCATCTTCTCAAGGTTATTTTGACCTAGAAGCCAAGTGAGCTCATACTATGTCTGAGGCTAGGATTAAGCCATAATAGAAAAGCAGACACAGCCAAGAAGAGGAAGAAAGAAACTCAGGAAGATGGCTAATATTTGAGTCCATAAACCCACAAAGCTTAGATCAAGATCTCACTTAGAACATTTTATTAGCAGGAGCCAAAGCTTTCTTTCTGTGTTTGAGCCAATTTAATTTAGATTTCTGTCACTTACAAATAGAATTACTAAGGCACTCAGCAACTGGGGATGAAATGTAATTATTTCCAGAGCATTGTTAGCCTTGGCAAGAAATTGGTCTTAGAAAGCATCTTAGGAAAAAACTGTGGATCCTCTCTTCCAAATAAGACAGTAATCCAATTCTAATTGAGAAGAGAATACTCAGGTGGAAGACAGCTGTTAGTATTATATGCATGACTCAAATATTTGGTGTCTATCAGATTCAAGGGATTTCCAAGAATGATGACAATAGCCTGAATGGTAGAGAATCTAGGGAACCCCAATGACAAACAAAAAAGTAACCCATTGTTTGCACTAGACATTTTATTTGATAGCCTATAGCATCTAGGAGGCCTCTCCCTTCCATTATTGAGTGGATCTATTTAAGATATTTTTACCCTATTATTTAAAAAAACATTAAAATATTCTAAATTCAGTTTAATTTGAACTATTAAAAGCTTGCAGAATTATGAACCTTATTATTATTCCTAACGTATCATAGGTGTCCAAGAAGAGCCTTGAATCAACAACTTTAAACTGCTGGGTTACAGCTTATCCATGGCAAGGTTTGTACAGGACCAAAGAGACCAACTCAAAACACTGGCACACATACACAAAAGTGGTTGTTGCCTGTGTTTCAAATAGAAGGTAAAAATAAAGATATAAAAAAGTCACTTGATAGTAAAAGAAAAAAATATCAGAAGCATATGGAAAAGAACAGTTTAAAACCATTTCAGATCAACTTGAATTCAATGTCTACCTTTGTCATTTGTTAAACCAAGTGCTTATGATTTATAAATATCACTTAGTACTGCCAGACCTTGAATTTTTACCTGAAAAACAGATTAAAAATTCCCTTATGAAGTTCAAGAATTAATTGATCTATTCCCAACTGCCATATTATTATTTGAGCATTAGTCAGGAGATAATGCAAGTAAAATGCTTATCAAAATCCTTGACCCATGTAGTAGCATGAATGTGACTCAGAGCCAAATATTGGGGAAGGCTGAAATATCACAGAGAAGAAGCATCACAGTTAATTTTTATTAAACTGTCTTACAACTATTTTAGCCTTGCTTTTGCCAGTCATTTTTGTCAATTATTTTTGTTAGTCGCTTTTTTTCCCCTCAGGGATTTTATAAGCCTTTATATATCTTATCTCATCCTGGTTAGGATTAAAGGTGTGTAGCCTTGAACTCATAGGAACAGAAGACAATTGTCTCTGGAGTTGTGGGATAAATTGTGTAGGTCACTATTCTCAGCTTCTTCTGTGCTGGGATTAAAGGTGTGTGTGATTGACTCTTAACTGTTTATCTTTGTATACAAGGATCTGAGCTGTCTGCCTAGGATTTGACTGTGTGATTTCTCCACTAATATTTAGGTTTTATTAAGTATGGAATATACACCCACAGTTAGTACTTCATGAACAGGAGCTTCTCTTCCTATGATAATTATCATGATAATCATTATAATAAAACCAACAATTAGATCCCAAATTGAACAATAACTGATTTATGAACAGTCCAGATCTTTCTTTAAAGGTTATTATGTTCTCAGCATGCCTAGAAATAATTTATTGGTTTGATTCATATATTCTCAATCACACACATATTATATTCACAACTGTTTAACATTTTCAATGAGGCTTATTAGAAAGCTTATGTAGTTGAACCGTAAGATTTTTATGCTGCCCTCTGTGTGCTTTGTAATATGCATTTCTTCTGAAGTTGTATTAAATGGTGATGATGCCTGTCTGTTTACAGTGGATGTTTTAAAAACATATTTTAATAAACCTTCGTCCTCGATTTTATTATGGGCATAGTAAATAATCAAATGAAAGATGAGATTCAGGAGGAAGAAAGGCATGACCATTTGAGGCTTTTTGTTTCAGCAACACTTTAAAGCCTATAATTTCAAGTCCATTCCTAATAGCACTAAGAATATTTAAAACCATAGCAAAGTACTTCAAGATTAGTCACTTAACAGTAAATAATATCATAGGAATTATTTACTATATTTTCATCCATAATGCAAAAGAAGAAAAAATTTTTCAGCAACAGTGAAAATCACTTCTAAAGCAATGTGAAATACTGTCATTTTCTCTTTGAGAGGTATTTGAAAGAAATAACAGCCATTTGTGAGAAATAAGTAGGGACTTTATTAGATAGACTTGAATTAAATTTGTTTTTTTTTTATAAAAATGTGGAAAGCAAGGGACTCTGAGACATTTCATTATCATATATTGACTTAGTTTAATGTAATCTCTTGACCTTAAGATATCTTGGAAAAATAGTATGTAAATGTTTTTATTTTGTTTTTAGAAGTGTGTTATGATCGAATTCTATATTTTCGTAAATTTCTAGAGGGTTTTGTAACTGAGTTGTTAGACATTTTCACATATTATAGTTGATTTAATTATATGTAAAAGATTTTTGTCCTTAAAGAAATATTTATTATGTGTCAAAAGCAACCAAAGGGAACACATATACCATAGTGCTTATATGAAGATCAAAGGGCAACTTGTGAAAGTCTTTGTCTACTACAATGTGGGTGCTGGAGACTGGAAACAGATTATCATGTTTGAGAGCAAGTGCTATGGGATTATGCTTTGGTACATTGTAAATATTTGTCTCTGCTATAGGTTTAATAAAATTCTAATTAGCCAAAAGGAAGGCAGGAAGCACGGGTGAGACTACTAAACTAAGAAAACTCTGGGCAGAGGAAGATACCAGCAGACACAGAAGAAAGAAGATAAGAATGTTCATCTGAGACAACCACTAATCCATGTTCCTAAAGATAAGAATCATGGTTCTCTCCTGCACTTGCCTTGTTGGCTCCATCCTGGCAGTCACTTATCAACAATACATCCCCCAAAGCCCAAGTCCCTGGAAGTGTGGAAATTCCTCTCAGCCAATGCACCATATGATAAGAATTGTCAATTTACAGAGTTTAAATCTAAACTTATTTTTCTGATGAAATTATTTGTTTCTAAACCATTTGTGATTCCTGTCTCTGATATGTAAATCACATTGGAAATGAACAAGAGGTCTATAAAATCAGAAGGGCCCTCCAGAGCTTTCTAGAATGCAGTATGGTGGTTTCTCAGAAAACTGGAAATCAATCTCAACAAGGATACAGCAATACCACTTCTGGGTGTATACCCTAAAGATGCATAGTTACACTCCAATGGCATTAGCTCAGCTATGTTCATAGCAACACTATTTGTAATAGCAAGAACCTGGAAATAACTTGGATGCCCCTCAACTGAAGAATGGATTAAGAAACTGTGGTACATCTACACAATGGAGTACTACTCAGCAGTAAGAAAAAATGATATCCTAAAATTTGCAGGCAAACGAATGGATTTGGAGAATATCCTACTGAGCAAGGTATCACTAACCCAGAAAGATAAGCAGGGGATGCATTCACTCATTAGTGGACTCTAAACAAACAAACAAGAAAAAAGCAAAGCACACCCAAGCTTCAAACCACAACCACTGAACAGCTTGGGATCAAAAACACCTTGGACTGACTCCTTGGATCCCACTCCCCCTAGAGGAACACCTGACTCAGTCTTGAGGTTGGGGGAAGAAAACTGGATCTGCCAGGAGTGGAGGCTGAACTAAGCAATATTGGGACAGTGGGACCTTGGGACCTCCTGTCACCTGCGGGGGGAGGGGGGAGGGGATGGGGAGTTGTGGAGAAGAGAGAATGACCTGATGTGGTGGGAGGGGGAAGGGATCTTGAATAAGGATATTCAAGAATAGAAAGTGTGACTTCTTT
>PVIH01008838.1:0-57937 GCA_004025045.1 Sigmodon hispidus | reverse complement strand
AGGTATCACAAACCCAGAAAAATAAGCAGGGGATGTATTCACTCATTAGTGGACTCGTAAACAAAAAAAAAAAAAAAAAAAAAAAAAAAAAAAAAAAAAAAAAAAAAAAAAAAAAAAAAAAAAAAAAAAAAGAAAAAAGAAAAGAAAAGAAAAAAGCAAAGCATGCCCAAGCTGCAAACTACAACCACTGAACAGCTTGGGATCTGAAACACCTTGGACTGACACCTTGGATCCCACTCTCCCTAGAGGAACACCTGACTCAGTCTTGATGTTGGGGGGGCGGGGACTGGATTTGCCAAGAGTGGAGGCTGAACTAAGCAATATTGGGACTTTGAGATCTTGGGACTGCCTGCCCGTGGGTGTATGGGGAGATGTGGAGAAGAGAGAATGACCAGATGTGGTGGAAGAGGGAAGGGACCTTGAATAAGAATATACAAGGATAGAAAGTGTGACTTCTTTATTCTTAATAATAAAAAAACAAGAAAAAAATAATGTACATATTATAAACAAATACAATAAATAACAAAGCAACATCAAAAAAGAAAATGTGACTTCTTTATTCATAATAATAAAAAAAGAAAAAAAACTCAGAAGGTATTTTATTTTTTGGATGTATTTCGACTTATGCTCACTCTAATAAAATTGATGCAATTGTTTTGTTAAAAGAAAAAGAATTCCTGGCGCAGCGGAAGGCTAAGGACCCTTTAAACCAACAGGCAGGGGTCTTTAAAGAAAAACATACATAAGCAAGATGCGACACACCCTGGCATTCCAGGATTGGGCAAAATGAGTACAGTACAGCAGCTATTAGCTGAATCCTCTGGTACAAATCCAACTTTTTAATCCATTAGCTGCTGGGCACACTTACAGAACTGAGCTCTTCTCTCAGGCACCAAAGCTTCTCTGAAACTGGGTCTGTCCTCAGGTCCACACAGTTCCTAATCCTCCACTCACTGTCCTTCCATTCCACTGACCCCTGCTGGAACTTTCCTCCTGCCAGCAGATCTTTTTGTCTTCATGTGTTTTGTGCAGCCTCTTCTTCTCCCAACTCCATTCTATTTGTCTCTCGGGCTCCTTGTACCTTTCCTTAGTAATTTGCCATTCCATACATTTGTTTTTCTGCAATGGAAGAGAAAAGCTGGTCATTCCCAGGGCAGTGGTAGGAGATCATTTTTGGCCTATAAAGTGGAGATCTAAAATAGGAAGGTATTTAAATTGTATATAAAAGAATTCAGTAAAAAGAAACTTTGAATACTGAAATAAAATGTTATAAGGCATCTATTTCTTTATAATTTTAAATAAATAATACATGACTTAATAATATACATTTTATTTAATTTATTTTTTAATTTTTTTCTTTTTTCCTTTTTATTTACCAACATCTATTACTCTATAAAACACACATTTGTATTGAAATTTCTTTAAAAAGATACAACAATGAGGATATCTAAAAGGGAGAAACTCAATAAACACAGCTTCAAATTTAAAAATAGTTTTAGTTAGTTTGTTCTTATGTAGACATTTTAAATAAGGAAAATAACTGTTCTCTGTGTCTCTTTTCTCTAAAATGCATGGAATATAAAATATAAAATCTAAGGCATCTCAAGCCAGGTTAGGCTCAGCTACAGATGAGGAAAGCAAACTAGGTCATAGTTAATGTGCATGTAACACACTTTGGCCACCACAAATTCCTGCTAAGCAATTCTTCTACAATCCAACCAGTTTTGTTTGTTTCTTTTATGTATGTATGTTTTAAATTACTTTATTCACTCATCATCTTTCAATGAAATAAGAATGCTTTTCCTTAAAGTCCACTAATAAGTGAATACATTCCCTGGTTATCCTTCTGGGTTTGTGAGACCTCGCTCAGGAGGATATTCTCCAAATTTATCCATTTGCCTGCTATTTTAGTATATCATTTTTTACTACTGCAGAGTAGTACTCCATTGTGTAGATGGATGACAGTTTGTTAATCCATTCCTCAGTTGAGGGGCATCTAGGTTGTTTCTAGGTTCTTGCTGTTACTAATAATGCTGTTGTGAACATAGTTGAGCTAAAGTTTTGGGGTGTGAGAGTGGCTAAACAAGTTTGCACTCCCATAAACAATGGAGGAGTGTTCCCCTTGCTCCAGATCCTATCCAACATAGGCTGTCATCTGGGTTTTTGATCTTATCCATTCTGACAGATGTAACGTAGTACCTCAAAATTGTTTTGATTTGCATTTCTCTGATGGCTAAAGATATTAAGCATTTTTCAAGTGCCTTTCAGCCATTTGTAATGTGTCTGCTGACAATTCCCTTTTTAGTTCTGAACCCATTTAATAATTGGGTTATTTAGGGTTTGGGGCTCCTATTTCTTGGGTTCTGTACAATTTTAGAATTCAATACTCTGTCACTTGTAGGGTTAGTGAAAATCTTTTCCCATTTTGTAGGCTCTCATTTTGTCTTATTGACTGTGTCTTTGGCCTTAGAAAAGCTTCTCAGTATCAGGAGGTCCCAATTATTGATTGCTGTTCTTAGTGTCTGTGCTACTAGTGTTATATTTAGGAAATGGTCACCTGTGTCAATTCATTGGAGATTATTTTCCAATTTTCTATCAAGTTCAGTGTGGCAGGGTTTTTGTTGAGGTCATTGATCCACTTGGGTTTGAGTTTTGTGCAGGATGATAGGCTTGAATCTATTTGCATTTTCTACACACTACCATAAAGTTATGCCAACATCATTTGTTAAAGATACTATCATTTTTCCATTGAATATTTTTGGTCTCTTTGAAAAAGATCGAGTGTTCATAGGTTTTGGTTTTAATGTCGGGGTCTTCAATTTGATATTTTTTGATCCATAAGTCTGTTTTTATGCCAGTACCAGACTGTTTCTATTACTGTAGCTCTATAGTATAACTTGAAGTTGGGGATGGTGATGCCTCCTGAGTTTCTTTGTGGAGCAAAATTGTTTTGGCAATCCTGGCTTTCCTGTTATTCCAAATGAAATTGAGTACTGTTTTTCAAGGTCTGTAAAAAATGTGTGGGGATTTTAATGGGAATTTCATTGAATCTATAGATTGCTTTTGATAATATTGACATTTTTACTGTGTTGATTCTACCTATCCAGGAACATGGGAGAACTTTCCACTTTCTGGTATCCTCTTTAATTTTATTATTCAGTGATTTAAAGTTTTAGTCAAACAGGTATATTACTTATTTGGTTATAATTATATTGACAAATTTTATGACGTTTGCAGCAATTATAAAAGCTGATATTTTTTATTTCTTTTCAATCCTTTTATCTTTAGTGTATAGGAGGGCTATTTATCACTTTGAGTTAATGTTGTATCCTGTTACAGTTGCTGAAGTTGTTTATCACCTGTAGAAGTTATATGATGAATAACATTTACAATTTTTCATATGTTGAAACATCCTTGCATTTCAAGGATAAAGCCTACCTGACTGTGGTGAATAACTTTTTTAATATCTTGTTGATTTCAGTTTGACATAATTTTGTTGAGTATTTTTGTATGACTGTTCATGAGGAAAATTGGTCTATAACGTTCTTTCTTTGTTTTGTCTTTCAGTGGCTTGGGATTCAGGCTAATTGTGGCCTCATAAAAAGACTTTGGCAGTATTCTATCATTTTGTACTTTATAAAAAGAGTTTGAGGAGATTTGTTATTAGATCTTCTTTGAACATCTGACAGAATTCTGCACTACACATGTGATCCACAAAATTCTACCATGAAACTTCTACAGTTGCTAAACACCTTCTGCAATATAGCAGGATACAAGATTAACTCAAAGAAATCAGTATCCTGCCTATACACTAAAGATAAAAGGGCTGAAAAAGAAATAAGAGAAACATCAACCTTTATAATAGCTGCAAATACCATTAAATACCCTTGAGTAATGATAACCAAGGAAGTAACAGATCTCTTAGATAAAAACTTTAAATCACTGAAGAAAGAAATTGAAGAGGATATCAGAAAATGGAAAGATATCCCATGTTCCTGGATAGATAGGATCAACATAGTAAAAATGTCAATCCTACCAAAAATGATCTACAGATTCAGTGTACTTCCCATCAAAATTCCAACACAATTTTTTACAGAACTTGAAAGAACAATATTCAGTTTCATTTGTAATAGCAGGAAAGTCAGGATTGCCAAAAAATCCTGCTCAACAAATGAACTTCAGGAGCCATCACCATCTCTGACTTCAAGTTATACTGTAGAGCCACAGTAATAAAAACATCCTGATACTGGTATAAAAACAGATTTGTGGATCAATGGAGTTGAATTGAAGACACAGACAATAACCCAAATACCTATGAACACCAAATCTCTGAAAAAGAGGCCAAAAATATTCAATGGAAAATGATAGTATTTTTAACAAATGATGTTGGCATAGATGCATGGTAGTATGTAACACCTGTCAGAATGTCTAAAACTTAGGCACAGATGACAGCCTATGCTGGAGAGGTTTCAGAACAAGGGAAACACTTCTCCATTGTGCATGGGAGTATAAAATTGTTCAGCCACTCTGGAATGCAGTATGGCACTTTGCCAGAAAACTGAGATTCACTCTCCCAAAGGATCCAGTAATACCACTATTGGGCATATACCCTAAAGATGCACATTCGCACCCCCAAGGCATTAGCTCAACTATGTTCATAGCAACATTGTTTGTAGTAGGAAGAATCTGGAAACAACCTAGATGCCCCTTAACTGAAGAATGGATAAACAAACTGTGGCACATCTACACAATGGAGTACTAGTCAGCAGGAAGAAAAGTGATATTGTAAAATTTGCAGGCAAATGGATGGATTCAGAGACTATCCTCCTGTGATAGATAGATAGACTATCTATCACAAATCCAGAAAGATGAGCAGTGGATCTACTCACTCATTAGTGACTTTAAACAAAATGCAAAGCATACCCAAGCTGCAAACCACAACTATGAAGCACCTTGGACCGACACCTTGGAGTCCATTCCCTCCAGAGGAACACCTGACCCAGTCTTGATGTTCGGATGAATAAAGTGAATTTGCCTGGAGTAGATGCTGAACTAAGCCACCTTGATACATTGGGACCTTCTGCCTTTACCGGGGAGGAGATAATGTCATGAGGAGAAAAGAGAGTGACTGAGGGGCAGGAGGGAGTTTGAACAAGGGATACATAGATAGAAAATGAGACTTTATTCATAATAAAAAAATGGTAGAACAGCCACAGAGTATTGAAGGTATAGATGAATGAACAACCTATGTTATATTAATCTGCAAAAAAGATTTTGATTATCAAAAGAACTAAATTCCTGCTACATGTGATAGTGTGATTACTGAATATATTATGATAAATATTGTGTTAAAAATAAATTCCTTGCTACATTCTGGAAAAAAAAAATGCCAAAAAAGAATTCTACACTGAAACCATCTCGACCTGGCTTTATTTTTTTTGGGGGGGGGTTAATGACAGCTTCAATTTTTTGGGGGGTAATAGGTCTGCTTAGATCTTTAATCTAAAATTTAATAAAACTTAATTTAAAAAGTTAAGTAAGTAAGTGGTACCTGTCTAGAAAGCTGCCCTTTTTTTCTAGTTTTTCCATTTTTGTGGAATTTCAAAGTATGACCTGATAATTCTCTGGATTTCCTGCAGGTCTGTTGTATGTCCCCCTTCTTATTTCTGATTTTGTGGATTTGGATACTCTTTCTCTGCTTTTTAGTTAGTTTCGATAAGGGTTTATTTTTCTTTTTGACTTTCTCAAAAAAAAAAAAAAAAAAAAAAAACTTTGATTCATGTATTCTTTGTATCATTTTTTTTCAATTGTATTTATTTCAGCTCTAAGTTTGATTATTTCCTGCTGTCTACTCCTTCTAGGTGATTTTTCTTTTAATTGTTTTAGGCCTTTCAGCTGTGCTGTTGGTTCTCTTGTGTTGGATTTCTCTAGTTTTTCATATAGGCTTTTAGTGCTATGAATTTTTCTCTTAAGACTGTTTTCATTGTTTCCCATAAGTTTGGGTATGTTGTGTATTCATTTTTGTTAAATTCTTGGAAATTATTGATTTCTTTCTTAATTTCTTCCCTGACCCAGAGGTGGTTCAGTTGAGTTATGTTTAATTTCCATGAGTTTGTAGGCTTTCTGTGTTTTTTGATGTTGTTGAACTCTAGCTTTAGACCATGGTGATCTGAAATGGTACAAGGAGTTATACCCACGTTTTGGTACCTGTTGATATTTGCATTATGACCAAGTATGTGGTCAGTTTTAAAGAAAGTTCAAAGGGGTGCTGAGAAATATGTATGTTTCTTTTTGTTTGAGTAGAAGATTCGATATATGTCTACTAAGTCCATTTGAGTCATAACTTGTGCTAGATCACTTATTTTTCTGTTGAGTTTCTGCCTGATTGACTTATCCAAGGTTGAAAGGGGATTATTTAAGTCTTCCAGTATTAGTGTGTAAGATTTGATGTGAAGTGTAAGCTTTAGAAATGTTTCTTTTACATATGTATGTGCCCCTGTGTTAGGGGCATAGATATTCAGGATTGAAATTTTATCTTGGTGCAGTATTCCTGAGATGGATGTGTAGTGTCCATCCTGGTCTCTTTTTATTGATCTTAGTTTAAAGTTTATTTTGTTAGATATTAGAATGGCTACAGCAGCTTTTTTTCCTATGACTGTTTGATGGAAAGATATTCCCAACCCTTTACTCTGAGCCTGTGTCTATCACTGAAGTTGAAGTGTGTTTCTTGTATGCAGCAGAAGGATGGTTTCTGTTTTTGTATCCATCATACTACAGTGTGTCTTTTTATAGGTGAACTGAGTTCATTGATACTAAGGGATATTAATTATCAATATTTCCTGTCATTTTTGGTAGTAGCTTGTATTTCTCTTTGAGGGGAGGGTTTCTTCTGTGGGCATATCAATTGCTTGTGGTTACATGGGTGTTTCGGGTTTTATTAGGTTGGAGTTTTCCCTCTAGGGCTTTTTGTAGAGCCGGATTTGTGGTTAAGTATTGTTTAAATCTGGTTTTGTGGCGAAATATCTTGTTTACTCCATCTATGTTGATTGACAGTTTTGCTGGGTTCAGTTCTCTTGATCGGCATCCATACACTTTTAGTGTCTGTATAATGTCTGACTAAGATCTTCTTGCTTTCATTGTTTTCTTTGAATAGTCATGTGTTATTCTGATGAGTCTGTGTTTATAGGTGATATGGTTTTTTTCCTTTGCAGCTCTTAATATTCTTTCTATATTCTGTAGGTTTAGTAGCTTGATTATAATACGGCAAGCAGACTTTTTTGTGGGTCTAATCTATTTGGTGTTCTGTAGGATTCCTGTATTTTTATAGGCATTTTCTGCTTCAGGTTGGGAAAGTTTTCTTCTATGATTTTTATTGAATAAATTCTTAGGGTTGGCCTTTTCATGGTATCCTAGATTTCCTGGACATTTTGTGTTATGACTTTTTTGGTTTTAGTGGTTTTTTTTTCATCTGATATATCTATTACCACTATTGAGTCTTCTACTCCAGAGATTCAATCTTCCATCAGTTGGATTATTTTGGTTGTGCTTGAATCTGTGGTTCCAGTTCTTTTTTTAAGGTTTTCTATTTCCAGCATTATCTAAGTTTGTGCCTTCTTCTGAAATAGTTTGCTTCTATTTCAATTTTTTAGTCCTGGATTGTTTCTTTCACCTGTTTGGTTTCTTTGTCTTGGTTTTCTTTATTTTTTTTCAGTGATTTGTTCATCTTTTCTAATTTTCTTCTTGTATTTTCTTCTTTTTCTTAAAATAAGATTAAAAAAATAAAGGGCATTTATTTTTTTATCTTATTTTAATGCTTCTATTGGTTTCTTAAAGCTGTAAGGTCATTAATGAAATTGGTTTTGAAGCTATAGAACCACTTGCTTCTTCTAGTATTGTCCTGTTTGTTTTCAATTGTATTGTTATATATATTCTTGTAATGCCATCTGCCCATTGTTTCCTGAATTCACTCTTGGTTAGTTCTTTGTCAGCTCTTAGTGGGTTGTTGGTCTGAGGTCTCTTAATCTGCTGTGTGTTAGAGGGTTGGCTGCTCCCATGAGGATGCAGTGTTATGTCACCAGCTGTGGGCTGAACAGATTTTTGCCCAAGCTGCTCACCATCTTAGGGGCTGAACTCAGGAAGAAGAAGGCACTATATGGCATTAAGGAGGGATCACCCTTAACACTAACCTCTCCATTGTGAACCTAAGTACTTGGCTGCACCCGTGCTGTCATGCTGTTATTAGGCTAGCTGTGTTCTGAGCAGATTGTGTTCTGCTGAAGCTGTGCACCATCTCATGGACTGGGCTCAGGCCTAAGATAGGGTTTTATTGGGTAGCTCTGGCTGTCCTAGAATTCTTACTCTGTGGACCAGACTAGCCTCAGATTCATAGAAATCTGCCTGCTTTTGCCTCCTGAGTGCTGAGATGAAAGGATTGTGCCACTACTGCTTACATAATACAAATTGAAAACAAACATTAGACATTAATAGAAAATTAGTAATACATATCTGGTAAACAAAACCTATTTTTTCTCCATTTCAAATCATACAACTATGAAATAAATGTGACCATACATCAGTAGGTCAATATCAAAAATTTTGAAACATATGATTAAAAGCTGTAATGTTTAGAAAAGATATTCTTCATATAATACCTGAGAAGAATCATCAGTAAAGGGGATCTTAAGCATGACTCTGTAATTTCATTTTTAGATACATACTAAGATAGAAACATAAGTATAGACCACACCACACAACATTATTTAACTTTATAATTGTACATTAAGCAAGTGATAAGCAGTATACATTGTATTATAAAGAAAATACAATTTATAGAAAAATTAAAATAATTCTTTTCTAGATCAGGAGAGTATAGATGAGATGAAACGAATATAGATTTTCCTTGTAAAGTAACAAAAATGTTTAAAATTATATTGAAGTAGTTGCTTCAATAATATTAGTTTATGCTAAAAAGCAATATGTGTTTATTTTAAATAGAAAATTATATAACATATTATTTGTACTTCAAAGTAGCTGTGACTTTTAAAGTATATTTTAAAATAAATTTATTTAGATATTTTAAAGAAAATTTTTAAATAAAAATATTATATTATAACTTTAAATTTATCAACTAAGAAGCAAATTTCAGATAATAAAGACTTATTTATAAATATCCTTATTTAAGCTAAAGAGTGACTTTGATTGACATTGTTCTAAATGTTTAATCATGAATCTCAAAAGAAAAATTGTCATAATGAACACTCCTCTTATTCTCAAAATTGTGATGCAGAACATTTATAGATACAAAGTGAAATATTGTTACATTTGAAAAACCAGCACTGTATAAAAATGAACTCTTTTCATTATTCTGAAAAGTACATTTGGAACTTGTATTTATGCTCTAATTCACAAGTTAGAAAAATATATAGTCCCATTATTTCTGGCTTGAATTAATGAGGTTTAAAAAATGTAAAAGGAATATTGAATTCTAGATCCATTTATACCAATTTCATCTGAAACAAGACACACTTAAATATTCAATCTAGTATGTTTAGGTCTTCTGTCAATAAGTTTAGTCTTACTGTCCTTTATGTGATAAAAATGTTAGTGTGTTCCTAATTGGTTGGAAGTATTCTTCATTCACACAAATGAGAAAGGTCTATAAAAATTTGTGTTGAAATGGGTTACAAATTCAGAAGAGACAATAAAGCTAAGGTGTTTCTTCTGGTGAGCTGTTAAGATAAATGGATGACATAAAACACAGCACATGAATATGTAAGAATACAGGAAAGACAGAAGACAGAGACAGGTGGATTGTTCTACTGCCACATCAATGAAAGCACACATGTGTGCACAAATAAAAATGAAACCAAAAGTTTAGATTTTTTTCTTTGGTATAAAGAATATTTGATAAAGTTCTTTCATGTCACACTGTTACAGAATGGAAGTTGGATTTAGGAACTAGGAATAGTAGGATTTATGTCAGGGAGAAGAAACAGTGCTGAGACCAAAATGTGTTTTTATAAAGATAAAAAAGTATTCACAATGGTGTGTATGTTGGGATGACAGGAGAGCCATGATACTAGTTAGAGTACTGGGATTATAATATGTCTGCATTTGGATGGTGTACTTTTAGGAAAACGAATGATCAGGTAGAGTTTAAAATTTACAATATAATTTGTGAGTTTAAATGAGAATGCTGAAGTCTTGTTTAGAGACAAGTGATCACACAAAGTCCACACTGAATGCAGTGGTCAGTAGGATGTAAGGGCTGCAATGGTATGATGAGAAAAAATGACAGAAGAACTTTCAAATGCCTTGTATAAAGATCATTGCAGTTTTAGATCTACCACATATTGTCCAAGGACCTGATACTTTCTCTTTATTAGCTTTTCTGCCTATGCTATACTGACTGGATATTCTAAAAGTTATCAATTATTGGGAGCAGAAAAAAAAATTGAAGTGCATAAAAAGTAGGTATATGTTTATAACTATAATATTTAGGGAAGCTATGATTCTAGCTCAAGCCTCATAATAAGTCCTGTAAAGAAAATGCCATGGTTTCTCCTTCCTACAATTACCTACATAAATAATTAAAAATAATTTTAATCAATTTTATAATGAATCACATATTTTGACTTTAGTTGCAATCTTTTGTTGGTACTTGATATTAAATCCATATCCCTTTCTATATATGTGTGTGTACAAATATAAAACATTGTATCTTAATATATATGGTCTTAATATATGTATGTACATTTGCTTGCTTATCTATATGATTAAATAGTACTATTAAACATCTTTAATTATTTATATGCTTTTCCCTACTAACAGTTACATGTCCTTTGTGAGACTTTTGAGGTAACTATAACATATATTTATGTAAGACTTTGATCTAAGTCACAAAATCTTCCTGTTTTTCTATGTTCTAGAAGTCACACTCTTTATATATAAAAACTGAAATTTAGTTAAGTTATTTTCTTCCCTACATCTTTCTTGGGAGAGTGTAGATAGAGGGAAATATAACCCAAAGTGCCATCAAAGACCAAGAAAAATAATAGCTGACTCTCAGACAGTAACCGGCTCACATACACACATTGATTCTACACACATTGGCTAATTACAGTGGATGGCAGCACATTTGCCACTTTACAAGTGAGGAAACTCTCAGAAGGCTTCTGTAACTCTCAGCATCACACAGCTGAAACTTCAGTGGCAACTCTGACTACAAGTTCTGCATATTTTGGTGTATCCAACTGTTCACTTGACTTTGTTTGAAAACAGTTTTGCAAATGAGCACAAGTATCAGTGAAAGTTGACAGATGCCAAGCATTTTGACAACAATAATGACTATGTTCTTATGTGATTTGGCATTAACAAGTAGTCTTATCTATTCAGTGTGACCACATTACTAAATATAAGGAAGCAATAATAGTGAACCTTTGATGCAATATCCAGATTTGTCAAATATTAATCACTAAGTAACAAAGTTTCTTTCAACTAGGAGTGGATTTTTCTGAATATAAGAAACTGTTCTCTATCTTGTCATATTCTTTAATCAAATAAAAGATTATATTTAGTTTAGTATTTAAAGTATAAGCTAAATTGCATATAGATTTGTTATACAACTATGAGTTCAAAAATATTTTTAAAAGTAAAGCTAAAGTATCTATCAGCATAATTTTTCACTGTAGTCCAACTGTGTTCCATAAATATGAACAAAGCCCATTTTGTGCTACAGAGACTATAAATAAAGTGTCAATGAAAGAGCATTTGCCTAGCAATGGCAAGGCCCTGGATTTGGTCCTCAGCTCCAGAAAAAAAAAGAAAAGAAAAAGCAATGAAGCAAACATCCACTATCATTTATGACTCAAATTATTTTCTCTGGGTCCTGGGCACATAACTAGAGTATATACACTTGTTTGTTTTGAAGTAACTGCTCACTTTTCTGATGTATTTTTTCTATGTCATAGATTTTTAAAATGATTCCGTGGCATGACAGAATGGGCTGTTAACTCTCCAAGAGGGCCTTGTTTTTCACAGGTTCCATTTTCTTCCCTTTCTTCTTTTGGAGATGACCTTTAAAAAATCATTCCTCTTCTCTTTTTTCATCTTGGCTCTCCCATTTATTCTACTTAGTGTTATTCAAATTTATGGCCTTTAAAAATTGTTTTCCTCTTATGTGTGTGTGTGTGTGTATGTGTATGTAATGTGTATGTGATTGCTTAAATATATATTTAGAACCTACTCAGTCCATTTATTACTTGTATATGCATACCTTCAGGGCTGACCATTTGCTATTGGGTAACCAATTGATGTGGTTCCATGGGAAGATGGTTTCTCTGGCTCTCAGATGTTTCCAGTTGTCTATATTCATTATCTGTGATTGAAGCCTTCCAAGATACAGGTGGCATGTGATGACATCTGTTGAGGAAAACAGACCTCTAGGATGGAAGAGAGCAGAGTTCCTAAAACTCTGCTCAAACAAAAAGTCTCCTTCAAAAAAGTTAGGATGCATGAGTTGTATAAAATCAATAAAACCTAAGCTCCTATCTGTTCAGTCACAGAAATTGGATAACATTCCCTGAAGTCATGTAATATCTGTTACAATGAAAGATACAAGAAGAAGTTGACAGAATTTTCTATGTTCATTAACCAAAAGAGGAGAAAAATAGTCTTCAAATACATTAAATATGTGACAAATCATTGTTGTGTATTTAGCAACATAGATCAAAATCATACTAGCTGCACAACACTGTGTCAAATACTTGACATGACTAAAGAGTAATATTGATAAGAAAAAAAATCTAATAACTCATAGTACTGGCAATCTCATGGCAGCTAAAAAGTCAATAATGAACAACTAATATAGTAATTGATTATTATGTATTTATGGAGGAAAAAGAGGATACTGTGGGAGAAAATAACAAACAGATCAATGGAGAATTATCTAATGTAAAATTAGACTAGAAAGATATGAATGAGCCAGAACAGGGATTTTTATAAGGATATGTTACAATGTCAGCATCCTTTTGTGTGAAACAGTAAAACCCAGGAACTATTTGGCCCCAATGAACTCTGAGAAATTATTTAATGTTCCTTTAAATGCCACCACGACATATGTATGCCTTTTGCAATAATTCTCTGTGGGATAGAAATTTTTTACCATATATAGCCATCCATAGCATTGAAGGTGCTTGACATCAAAGACTATTTTTAATTAGCATATTTTACTATTAATAAACTCTAGATATACCATGCTCAGTATATTAGCCTGGCTGAGATTTACAGCAAGATAAATCTCTTTTAGTAATACCTGATTAACTTGAAAATCATCACAGTTAATATTGTTAATATTTCTGAAAGCACATTTATTTTAGTGAGATTGAATATGTATTTTGTGAAGAGGAAAAATGATCACTATAATCTTGCTACAGTTTTATTTATTCTATTAACCCTTGTATGCTAGTTACTTAGACAATAGGAGAAAATTCTTATCTCTTTTGCCAAGATAAGTAGATGAACCTGTGTCATTCTTCTCCAGGCCAGTGGGCTTTTTTTGTTGTTTGTTTTGTTTTGTTTTTTGCTTTTGATGTTTGTCTTACACAACTCAGTAAAAAAGAGAGAACTGGATAGATTTTTATATATGTGGAGTTATGTTAAAACTTACTTAGACTTATAGTACATGGAAATTTTAAGATATCAAAATAGACTTAATTTGCATATTTTAAGACACTGAAAACAAGCTTTAAATTTATATATATGATGTTAGAGTTTTCAGCTTTTGGAGAACTTTAAAAATTTATAAAAGAAGAGATGCAATTAGGGCATGTGTGACATAGCTATTGAATGCAGCAGTTAGAAAAAATATGAAGGCCAGTATATATGTATATGTACTATAAAAATGCAGATGCCTAAGGATGCCAGGGAAGACCACAAGATCACTTCCAAACAGTTGTCTGACTGATTTAGGTGCTGGAGCAAAACTGTAGTCATTCACAAGAGTATCAAGTGCTCTTAATTGTTGAGTCATATTGCCAGTCTCTGTTTCTGACAATACTGTTGAAAAATATATGTCAATGTCTATGTATGCTGAAATCATGATCACATAAAACATCTATGCCATAAAAAGCAATAAAAGACATTTTCAGGCTATAATTAAAATATGGTAAGGTGGTACACTTGAGAAAAAAGTCATTATTATTTTAGAAACTTAAAGCTGGGGCTGGAGAGATGGCTCAGTGGTTAAGAGTATTGACTATTCTTCAAGAGGTTCTCAGTTGGATTCCCAGCATTCACGTGCTAGTTAACAATTGTCTGTAATACCAAGATCTGACACCTTTATATACAGGCAAAATACCAATTCACATAAAATAGGAATAAAAAGTTTAAAAAAAGAAAAGATAGCCTTAAAAAAAAGAAAAAAAAAACCTTAAAGCTATAACATAAAGTTCTTCTACCTCATTCTTTATATATGAACTGATTCCTTCTTTTAAATCATCCTGGAAAATGCCACCTTTTGATTCAACAGTTCTTTTCTTCCCTTTCCTTTTGAATTTTACACCATATGAAGATCCCACAACAGCACACTGGTCCAGAGCTGACTAAGAGGTGAGTGGACCTCAATGCCTAGGCCAAGTGGAGATCTTCTCTCTGAAGCTGGTGATACAACACCAGCTCCCCACCAGAACCCAGCCCTGCCCTAAACCAAAGAAAGTTTGGAGGCCCCCACTCAGCAGTTTCCAGCAACACACAGTAGAAATGACATCCCATGGCCAAATACTGCCCCCAAAGCAAACTGTGTCATCATACACTGACCTTTGGAGATCCTGAAGCAGCTCCCTGATCCAGAACTGTCTAAAAGAGCTGACTGATAGCCAACTGAGAGTCAACTAAAAGCCAGTAAAGAGAGAATCTTGCAGCAGCTAGAGACACAAATCCTGGACCCACAACTGACTAAGAGCTGACTAAGAGTAAAGCAAGGAAGCAATGGGAAAATACCAGTGCAAGAATACATATAACAATATAAAGAACAACAAGGCTCCAAAAGAAGAAGCTGGTGGTTCTACAACACCAAAACCTAAGCATAGCAATGAAGAGGAAACAGAAAGAAACAACCTTAAAGAAGAACTTTATGGAGATTATAAAAACAATAAAGAAGTATATAAAAATTTTCCTTAAGGAAATAAAAGAAAATACAAACAAAATTTGAAAGAGATTAACAAATCCCTAAAAAAAAATAAAGAATGCCAAAAAAGATAACAAACAGGTGAGAGAAACATTCCAAGAATTAGAAATTGAAATATAAACAATAAAGAAGGCAGAAAATTAGGCAAAGTTAAAAATAAAAACGTGAAGAAATAAATCAGAACTACAGATGCAAGGATAACCAATAGAATCCTAGAGCAGGAAGAAAGAATTTCTGGGGTGGAAGATACAATAGTGGAAATAGATACAACAGTCAAAGAAAACACTAAAACCAAAAGATTCATAACACAAAAAAATCTAGGAAACTTGGGACACAATGAAAAGAACAAACCTCTGGAGGGAGTGAGATCCAAGGTGCTTGTCCAAGGTGTTTCAGATCCCAAGCTGATCGGTGTTTGTGGTTTGCAGCTTGGACATGCTTTGCTTTATGCTTTTTTGCTTAGAGTCCACTAGAGGAACACCTGACCCAGACTTGATGTTGGGGCAAGGAAAGTGGATCTGCCAGGAGTGGATGCTGAACTAAGCCATATTGGGACCGTGGGACCTCCTACACTTGCTGTGGAGGAGATAAAGATATGTGGAGAAGAGAGAGTGACTGGAAGGGATGAGACGGGGAAGGGAGCTTAAACAAGGATATACACGGAAAAAAAAAAAAAAAAGACTCAGTTATCTTTCAGGGGAATTTGAACCTGCTTTAATAAATGTATGAATAATAAAAAATGAATAACACTAAAAATAAACAATATAAAATGGGGAAAAAAGAAAAGAACAAGCCTGAGAATAATTGGAATAGGAGAAAAATACCAACTCAAAGACACAGAAAATATATTCAATAAAATCATAGAAGAAAACTTTTCCAACCTAAAGAAGGAA
This sequence comes from Sigmodon hispidus, assembly GCA_004025045.1. Classification (NCBI taxonomy): domain Eukaryota; kingdom Metazoa; phylum Chordata; class Mammalia; order Rodentia; family Cricetidae; genus Sigmodon; species Sigmodon hispidus. The sequence goes on along the minus strand of PVIH01008838.1, from coordinate 41,860 downwards.
ATGCCTATAAATATACAAGAAGCTTATAGAATATCAAATAAATTAGATTCCCCCCTTAAAAATGTTTGCTCACCACATAATAATCAAGCCATAAAACCTAGAGAACAAAGCTAAATTGCTAAGAGCTGAAAAATAAAAAAAAAAAAACAACTTACATATAAAAGCAGACCCATCAGAATAACACCAGACTATTACATGGAAACATTGAAAGCAAGAAAGCACTGGTCAGAAATTATATAGACACTAAAAGAGCATGGCTACCAACTCAGACAATTCTACCCAGCAAAACTATCAATGACCATTAATGGAATAAACAAGATATATCATGACAAAACTAGATTTAAACATACCTAACCAGCAATCTGGCCCTATAGAAAACACTAGAGGGAAAACTCCAACCTAAAAATTCAGATACACACATACAACTAATCAATAATACCGCAGAAGAAAAACCCAAAGAAGGGAAATACAGACATTACACCACCAAAAATAACACAAAATAATAATCAGTGCTCATTAATATTCTTTTATATCAATGTACTCAATTCACCTATGGAAAGACATACCCTAACACAATGGATACAAAAACAGAACCCATCCTTCTGCTGCATACAAGAAACACAACTTAATTTTAAAGACAGACACAGGCTCAGAGTAAAGGGTTGGGAAAAGATTTTCCAATGAAATGGCCTCATGAAACAAGCTTGTGTAGCCATCCTAATATCTAAAAAAATAGACTGAGCTGAACCATCTAGGGACTTCTTGCCATTTTTGGGAGGAAATGGGGAGGGGGAAATTAAAGGATGACTTTAATTCATTCCTTTAGGAAGGAATTGGAATGAGGGAAGGAGAGAGGAGGAGCATAGGATTAGATGGATTAAAAAAATCATTTTGTAAATAACAAGTTAAAAAAAAAAAAAAACTAGGGAAATCTCACATAAGACACCTAAGAGCACACCTGAAGGTTTTAGAACAATTAGAAGCAAACTCACCTAGAAGGAGTAGATGCCAGGAAATAATCAAACTCAGGGCTGAAATCAATACAATAAAAACAAAGAGAATAATACATAGAATCAATGAATCAAAGAAATGGTTCTTTGGAAAACTCAATAAAATCGATAAACCCTTATGCAAAACAAAAAAGACACAAAGAGAGTATCTAAATTAACAGAATCAGAAACAAAAAGAGTAACATAACAACAGACACAGGGGGAGTAGAGAATTATCAAGTCATGCTTTGGAAATTATACTCCACTAAAATGGAAAAAACTAAAAGAAATAAACAGCTTTCTGAACAGGTACCATTTACCAAACTTAAATCAAGATGAGATAGATGACCTAAAAAGATTTATAACCACAAAGAAAACTGAAGCTGTCAATAAAAGCCTCCCAAGTAAATAAAGCCCAGGTCCAGATAGTTTCAGTGAAGAATTCTACCAGACATTCAAAGAAGAACTACTACCAATACTTCTCAAACAATTTCAAACAGTAGAAACTGAAGGAACATTGCCAAACTCTTTTTATGAGGCCACAATTACCCTAAAACCCAAGACACTCAAATATGCAACAATATAGAGAACTACAGACCAATCTCCCTCATTAACATTGATGCAAAAATAATAAAATTCTGGCAAACCAAATCCAACAGCATATAAAAAAAGGTCACTCACCACTATCAAGTGGGCTTCATCTCAGTGATGCAGAGATGGTTAAACATACAAAAAAGCTATAAGCATTATCTATCATATAAACAAACAGAAAGAAATAAACCCACATAATCATTTCCTTAGATGCTAAAATCCTCTGACAAAATCCAACACTCCTTCATGATAAAAGTCCTGGAGAGATTAGGAATACCTGGAAAATAACTAATTATAATAAAGGCAATATACAGCAAGCTGAGAGTCAACATCACACTAAATGGAGAAAAACTTAAAGCAATTCCATTAAAATCAGGAACAAGATGAGGCTGTCCCTGCTCTCCTCATCTATTCAATATTCTCGAGGTTTTAGCTAAAGCAATAAGAAAACAAAATGAGATTAAAGGAGTACAAATTGAAAAAGAAATCAAAATATCTCTATTTGCAGATGATATGATTGTATACATCAGTGAGTTCCAAAATTCTAGCAAGGAACTGCTACAGCTGATAAACACCTTCAGCAATGTAGCAGGGTATAAGATTAATTAAAAAAAATGAATAGCCCTCCTATATACTAAGAATAAAAGGACTAAAAAAGAAATAAAGGAAACCTCAACTTTTATAATAGCTGTAAATAGCATTAAATACCTCGGTATAACTATAGCCAAAGAAGTAACAGTGATGTTTGACAAAAATTTTAGATCACTGAAGAAAGAAACTGAAGAGGATATGAGAAAATAGAAAGATCTCCCATGTTCCTGGATAGGGAGGATCAACAAAGTAAAAAGTAGCCATGGTAACAAAAGTAATTTACAGATTCAATGCAATCCCCATCAAAATCCCAACACAATTATTTACAGACCTTGAAAGAACACAACTCAGCTTCATATGGAATAACGAGAAAGTCAGAATTGCCAAAACAACCCTGCTCAACAAAAGAACTTTAGAAGGCATTACCATCCTTGACTTCAAGCTACTCTATAAAGCTACAGTATTAAAAACAGCCTGGTATTGGCATAAAAACAGACTTGTGAATCAATGGAACTGAATTGAAGACATTGATCGTAACTGGCACAGCTATGAACACCTGATCTTTGACAAAAAGCCCAAAAATATTCAGTAGAAAAAAGACAGTATTTTTAAGAAATGGTGTTGCCATATCTGGATGGTAATATAAGGATATACAGGGATAGAAAAAAATTCAGAGGGAAAGCTGAACACAAAGAAAATATATGTGTAGTAATCTTATTTGCATTTCCACCCTTGATAAGCCATGCTTATGATTATTATCCTCTGTATAATTATTGTTAACTCTTCGGCATTTTTAAATTCTTTTTACTGTTTTTTTGATAAATACAAAATAAAGAAGGAAAAAAAAAGAAAAATGCAAATAGATCCAAGCCTATCATCTTGCACAAAACTCAAATCCAGGTAGATGAAATGCCTCAACATAGACCCAGCTACAAGGAACTTGAGAAAAAAGAAAGTGGGCAACACCCTCCAATGCATTAGCACAGGTGACCACTTCCTAAATATAACAATAGTAGCAAAGACACTAAGAACAATAAACAATAAATGGGAACTCATGAAACTGTGAAGCTTCTGTAAGGCAAATAGCACAATAAATAAGACAATATGATACACTACATAATGGGAAAAGATCTTTACCAATCCTACAACTGAGATGGCTGATCTCTAAAATATATATAGAACTCAGGAATCAATAGTCCAAATACCTGAATAATGCAATTAAAAATGGGGTTCAGAGCTAAAAAGGGAATTCTCAGTAGAAGAATTACAAATGGCTGAAAGAAACTTGAAAAAATGCTCAACATCTTTAGCCATCAGAGAAATGCAAATCAAAACAAATTTGAGATATCACCTTACACCTGTCAGAATGGTTAAAATCAAAAACACAGATGACTGCCTATGCTGGAGAGGGTGCAGAGCAAAAGGAACATTCCTCCATTGTTGGTGGGGGTGTAAGCTTGTTCAGCCACTCTGGAATGCAGTATGACAATTTCTTAAAAACCTGGGAAATAATCTCCGCAAGGATCCAGCAATACCACTGTTGAGCATGTACCCAAGGAGTGGACATTTCTACCACAAAGGCATTAGCTCGAACATGGTCCTAGCAGCATTATTTGTAATAGAAAGAACCTGGAAACAACCTAGATGCCCCTCAACTGAAGAATGGATTAACAAACTGTGGTACATCTACACAATGGAGTACTACTCAGCGTTTAAAAAGAATGATATTCTATAATTTGTGGGCAAATGGATGGATTTGGAGAATATCCTCATGAGTGAGGTATCACAAGCTCAAAAAGATTGGCATGGGATCTACTCATTTATAAGTGGATATTAGACTAAAAGCAAAGAATACCCAAACTGTAATCCACAACCCCTGAACAGCTTGGGATCAGAAGGAACTTAAGAGAGATGTCCATGGATTTCCCAAAAAAAGAGAAAATAGAGAAGATCTCATTAACAATATGGGATCATAACAGGTAGTGACCAAGGAGTGGTGGGAACAAATCATGAGAGGAGATGGTTGGGTGAGAGGAACAACAAAGAGGAAGAAAAAAAGAGATGGACATCTTGCAAGGCTGAATAGAGACAGGGTGCTAGGGAAACCCCCAAGAACTCACAGGATGTCCCTGGCTAGGTCCCAAACGATAATGGAGGGGGTGCCTAAACAGGACTTCCCCTATAATCAAATAAAAAACCATCCTAAGTGTCATAACAGAACCTACATCCAACAATGAATGGAGGTGGAGGCAGAGACCCATGGCTGAGCACTGGGCTGAGCTCCCTTTCAAGCTGGAGAGTGGGGAAGAAGTGTCTGTATGTGCAAGGGGATAGGGATTATGTGGAGTTGTCTCACTGAGATGGCTGCCTGAATATCTGGGGAGGCTACTGAATCAAGAACAGACACTGGGGAACCATAGGAAAAGCCTAGGCTCTCCCAGGGTATGCAACTGTTGATTGGCATGGGCAGTATCCTGGAGGGGTAGGATCACCCTGTGTTCCTCTAAATGGGCTGACACCTTGGAGCCCATTTCCTGCAGAGGATTGCTACTCCAGCCTTGATACTGAGATGGGAAAATAGGAACTACCTTGAGTGGAACCACCATGCTGAATTGATTCACCTTGGCACTACTTGCCATTTTGGGGAAGGGGATTGATTGGGGATGGGATGAAGGTAGACTGAAGACACACTGGGAGAGATTGGAAATAGGAATGGATGGGTAAGAAGGGGAATACATGAAAAAGAGACCTTTTAAAAATAATTAATTAATTATTAATGAATAATAATTAATAATTAATTAAATAATTAATTAGAAGAAAAAAATCTCCATAGTTCAAGCTTCCTAAACATGGCATCAACTTAATTTAGATGAAGTGATTCTGCCTGAAATAGTGCTGGTGAAGATTTGATATTATTGTCTTTATTGAGATGGTTTCCAGGGCTACTCCTGATGGTATCAAATGTATGATTGGTTATCTTGGCAAAAAAAAAACAAGTGTGAATGGAGAATACCTTCCTTCTGCATTGTTTTTAGTAGAAAGACAGATTCACAATTTTGCTTCTCCTACTTGTCATTACAAATACAATGGTTAGTTTGTGTCACCTGGATATAAGCTAGAATAATTTGGAAAGAGGAAACTTTAGTGGTGAAAATGTTCCCACCAGACTGGTCTCTTAGTAAAGTTTCATGACATTTTCTCCATTTGTAATTAGTAAATCATATGAGAAAGCCCAACTCACTATTGTCAGTGCCACACCTGGGGTAGTGGTGCCTGAGTTCAATAAAAACTATGTTTAGCAAGCCAAGGAAACAAACCAATGGTCCAAGGTTCTCCATGGCAACTGCTTCAGTTTCTGCTTCCAGCTTCCTGTCTTGCTTCCCTGACTTCCTCCATTATGCACTATGATATGAAAATGTAAAAAAATAAATAAATAAAGCCTTTCCCCTCCCCCAAAAAATATCTTTAATAAAAACATATAAAATGGAAATGTTTTCAGGAAAATCTTTTGAACTCATGCCAAGTCTTAATATTAATTTATGTGCTTCAGTCCTTGTTAATATGAAGTTGCAAATATAATATACTTTTTTAATTTAAAAAAGTTTTTTTTGTCTTTATGCTTGAGAGAACGGAGAACTTGGAATTTGATTTCAAATATTTTCTCACATTGTGAGACACTTTCTCTACCCATTTCCTGTCTCATGTCTCCTTTGTTTTTCAGGACTTAGTATTTAGAAGCCCCATAAATATTGCCATAGTTACCTATGTTAGGAATCTAATGCTCAAAGAGGAAAAACATCTTTAACATATAACTACTGAATGCCAGACCCTCTGTTTGAGCCCTAGCACTTGAAATCTAAACCACCCATCCTCTCTTATTAAACAGAACAAATTCCAAATGAAGTTTGTGTTTTCTTTTAAGACATTTCCTAACAGTGCTTATCCATTCTTTTATTTTTAAGTTCTGTTCTACCAAAAACAAATAAATAACAACTTCAATAACAACAACTAAAATAAAATAAAACCTCAAAAACCCCGCAAGCCCTAATAAATAATTCTATGTAGAGTTGAGAAATGAAAGGTTTATTTCGCCTACACCTGGAGGGTGTATACCAGTCATGACAGGGAAAGTATGAAGTGGATGATCACAAGACATCTGCCTCAGAACACACAGGGAGGGAAGGTACCCTCCATTTACTTTCTCCTTTTTTACTCAGGGCTGGATCACAATCCATGGAATTGAGCCACCCACATTCAAAATGTGTTTTTCCTTGTTATTTCATCTTTTCAGAAATGTCTTCACAGTCAGAGGTGTGTTTCTATAATGATTTTAAATGTGGACAATACATTTAAATATTAGCCCTTACAAATTATAAAATAAGCCAATAGATAAAATTACCTTGATCAAATAAACAAATAAAACTCACCCAAAAATTATCAGATAGCATGAGAAGAAAGAATTAACAATCAAACTGTTAAAATGTAAATATGATTCCAAACCAGGGGTTAGGTGATGCACACTTTTCTTCTATAACTTGAAGGGTGGTGGGTATGAGAATTAAAACTTCAAAGTCACCTTCTGCTATAGAAGGAATTCAAAGCTTGAGCTAAAAGGGACCCTGTCTCTAAACACAAAGACAGTCAAATGGCATGGACAGTTTGTGAAGCCTCTTGCAGTAGGACCAGAGTTTATTCTTGGTGCATAAACTAGATTCCAGGAACCCATTCCCTACAGAGGAACACCTTACTCAGCCCTGATACTGTGGGGTGGGACTTAGACCTACCTCAACTGGATATGCCAGACCAAACTGGCTCACCTTCGGAGTCCTTTCCATCCCTGGGGAATGGATGGGGAAGGCATGGAAAAAGCTGAGGAAGGACTAGGAGAAGGGGAGGGTGGGGGAGCAGTGGTGGGTATGAGAAAAATCTTTTTTTAAATAAAATGAAGAAACAAATACAAGTATAATTTTTCTATTGATTGGAATATAGAATATAAGCAACCATCCACGATGTGTAAAGAAAGGAAAAGTAGAAATGAAAAATAGAGTGTGGCAGAAGACAAAATACCACATGTGGGAGATATAACATGGAGAGTAGTTTAGAAAGTTAATTCTTTTTTCTTTTTTTTAACTTTTTATTTATAAAATAATGTCTTCTTTATCCATGTATCCTCTTGCTCCCCCTCCCTTCCCTTGTCCCAATCCCTCCCAGTCAGTTTTCAGCCTTCCCCCCCATTCTCTCCCCAAAAATGGCAAGAAGTCCCAAGGTGGGTCAGCTCAGTATGGTGCATCCACTCCAGGCAAGTCTCATTTCCTCATCCTAATATCGGGACTGCGTTAAGTGTTTCACTGAAGGGAATGAACTCCTAGGTGCCAGCCCACACACAGAAACACAGTCTGATTCCACTCCTCGAGGCTCCATATACTGCCCATGTCAATCGACAGTTGCCTAATTAGCATGTCCCATTCCATTTATTCCCCTGCCATACTGGATAAGTACTTTGGCTGAAACAGATTTTTGTGAGCTCTTAGATGTCCAAAATGAAGATAGAAAAGAATGAAAAGTGCTGTAAATTTGTAGAGGAAAATTCTGAGACTATAACTGAAATGGATAGAATCAATAATGTAAAGTTCACATGGACCACAATGTTGTACTATGCTTTTGGCCCAGACTTTTTCCTCTAGCCTTGAGGTTCAGACACACTCACAGCACCACTGCCCTGAGGCTTTAGCTCAAATAATCACACAGATACTTGTGTTAATTTTATGCTGAGCAACCTAGGGCCCAGGCATATAACTTGCTAGCTCTTTACTATTAAACTAACCCATCTTTCTTATCCTGTTCAGCCCTGTGAATTAGTGTCTTTTCTTTTTTTTAATTAATTTATTTTTATTACATGTACATTGTTGTTTTGCCTGCTACGTTGTCTGTGTGAGGATGTGAGATTTCCTGGAATAGGCAGTACAGACAGTTAGGAACTGCCATATGGTTGCTGGGAATTGAACCTTTTCTCTGCAGCCTTGTCTCTGCCTCTCCTGGCAGCTCCAGCGACTCTATGGCCTCTGTCTCTGTTCTGAGATGTTACCAGAGCTTTCTTATTCTGTTAGCCCCACCTACACTTTCTGTCTACCTTCAGCCAATCAACTTTTTATTAAACCTGTGGGTGGAACAATTCTTTAAAATGTAACACATAATTCTACTATACCACACTGTGCTGGTGGGCGTTCACTAAGCTCACTGTGTGAAGATCTTGAGAAAAATTATCACAAGCTAGAAATTTGTATCTAGCCCATCCTTGATTCAGAGTGGGAATAATGACAAAGCAGTGTTTCAGATAATGCAAATACACAAATGCCCAACATTGCACATAAGTACTTTAGCAAGATAATTAAACTAAAAAAAAATACATGAATCATTAGGATCAAAAACAAACAAACAAACAAGAAAAAAAGCAAAGCATGCCCAAGTTGCAAAACACAACCACTGAACAGCTTGGGATCAGAAACACCCTGGACTGACACCTTGGATCCCACTCCCCCTAGAGGAACACCTGACTCTCTCTTGAGGGAGGGGGGAGAAAACTGCATCTGCCAGGAGTAGAGACTGAACTAAGCAATATTGGGGCAGTGGGACCATGGGACTGCCTGCAGCCTGTCCAGGGAAGGGATGGGAATTTGTGGAGAAGAAAGAATGACCTGATGTGGTGGGAGGGGGAAGGGACCTTGAATAAGGACATACAAGGTTAGAAAGTGTGACTTCTTCGTTAATAATAATAATAATAATAATAATAATAATAATAATCTCAGAAAGTGGCAAGGGCTATTCTCACAAATAAATTGATTCTTTGATATAGAACGATGAAAACATTAAGAAAATAACTAGTAATTAGTTTAAAGTTTAAATACTTAATTAGTAGAACAGCAATTTACTGCCATTAAAAATTGAACTTTAAAATTTAGGAAATAACAAAAAGGGTATCTTTAGTATATCAATAATCAATCATAGTAATAAATCCCAACACTGAAAAATGAATTTCTTCTAAATAAAAATCATTTATCAATCCACAGAGAGACAGAGGAAACAATGCAAATGAAAGAAGCCAGTAAACAATGGCTGCATATTAGATGAGTCTACCTGTGCAAAATTTCGAAAAAGTCAATACTATGTCCACAGTAAAACTCCAGATCTTAGAAGAACTTGGAATAGAGGGTGATGTGGAAAGAAGGAAGAGAGTGAGTAAGTGAAAAAAGGAGAGGTCAGGGACAGCACAACAAGTTTCCAAATAAATCACTCTGTAATTCTTTAATAGTAGATAATATGTCAACATAAAATGATCAAAACCAGATACTGTAAAATACCAAAAATTGACTTTAATATGACCTGTCAACCATGGTCAAAATGGTGTGAGAAAGTAAGTTCCTGAACTGTCACAGATGTGTGACTGCTGTGTAGAGTTGACTATTGTAAAGCTTGTGTATGAGTAGACGAAGATTAGGAGATTCTTCTTTACTTTAGACTCAAATTTGATATAAATATAATAGAATAAGATCTAAATGTCAACAAAAATATGAAGATACAATAAGAAGAAAGAATTGTAGATCTAGCCCCTTAACTGCATATGTTATATGCCCTACTTTTCTTTTTTATGAATGAAGTCATATTTTTTATCCATGTATCCCCTTGTTGAGACCCCATTCTCCCTCCTATCCCTCACAGTCACTCACTCTTCTCTCCATCACTTTATCTCCTCCCTAGCAAGGACAGGAGGTCCCAAGGACCCAACATGACTTAGTTCAGCATCCACTCCAGGCAGATCCACTTTCCTTACTCCAACATCAAGACTGGGTCAGATGTTCCTCTGAAGGAATGGGCTCCAAGGTGCCAGTCCAAAGTGTTTGAGATTCCAAACTGTTCAGTGGTTGTGGTTTGCAGCTTGGATATGCACTACTTTTCCATCTCAAATAAGGTAAACACTTTAGTCACCTTGATATCCAAATAGTATAAAAATAATTATAGCCTTAAAAGCTAAGAGATACATAGTGAGCAGAAGCAGGACTGGAAACTAAAGAAAAGGAATAGTGGTACCAAGGATGTGGTGTCAGAGTTGATAGAACTCAAAATTATATTTTACATACCTGACAAAATTCATAAAGAACTAAGAAGTGATGTGAATATTTTAAAAAGAAAGCTGGAGATGGTGTTAGACAATGCAAGTTAAACTTACAACTTCAGTAGTAGGAATGTTGTCTGTCTGCTGCAGTTTATGTGCTTCGGTAGGTATAATTTGGAAGCATACAACTTGGAAGGCCGCAGGCAATTCTAGGAAGTCTAAGACAAAAGCAAAATGAAAAAAATCAAACAAGCAAAATCTTCCCAATAAAAATAAGGTGTACCTGACTTTAAAAGAGCATACTATAGGTGCAGACAACAATGGCAAGAGACCATTTGTTTTCATTATAAGATCCCCTACAGTGCTAGAAATATTTAGCTGTGCATATTTCATACCATTGAAGAAATAGCAAAGGGCACCAAAAGCTCTGAGATAAAAAGAATCTCCCTGTTTTTATACATTTCAAACCAAAGAAATTTAATTGAAGATTAAATTTATCTGAAAGGTGATTCATAACAAACTAAGTTTAGTAGGCTTTACTTAGTGCTTTTCTTTATTTGTGTGTGAACATAACAATATTTCTAGAAAGTGTTTCTGCTACTTAAATCAGAAAGCTCTTCCTTGTGACTGAGGTTATTGTGATTGAGAGTCACAATATTTTTATGTTGCCCTTGTCTGTTGGTTTTATTTCAAGTGTGAAATTCAATATAATATAAATGTGTTCAGATGCTTGTACAAATTTCAAAAATGAGACCATTTTTTTCTCTCGAGTGCACAAGCTTTATATGGTGACATGGCAATAGAAGAGATAAAATATTCCAGGTACAATTTCTAAGACATATCTTGATATTGTCTTAAGGCAATAAAAGGAGAATGAAGTAGGAGAAAAAAAATGAAAGAAAGACATCTGTATGTAAATATAAATGAAAATTACAGTTACTGTTAGGTGTTGTCTCAACTTTACAAATAAGACAGGACTTAGATGATAATTAAATAAAGAGAGGAAGTATGACTTAAGTTGTTACTTCCTTACCACTGTGTGTGTGTGCTTGTGTATTAGGGTATACTTCTGTGTGCTTATATATAATGGTAAGGGGAGAACCTTCTCGTATTCCCCAGATATTTTCTAACTTCTAGTTAATTAACTAGGGAGGGTAGTGTTTCTCACCTGAAATTTTTACAATATGCTGAGCTGGTTGGACTACAATTTTGGCATCTGCCTCTGCATTCTAAGCACAGACATTATAGCACAGACCACAATGCCAGGCTTTGTCACATGAGGTCTGGACACTAAAATTAGGTCCCTAAACTTGCATGGCAAGCACTTTACAAAGTGAGCTATCATCCCAGCCCCACCTCTTTCTTTTTGAATATTTTTTTAAAAAGGCAAAAAATTGTAGTTTTCTAATAACAGTGCCTGGGAGCAAACACATCCAGAGAAGTTATAGTAGCAAATATTCCCATGTTCTCAGAGTGATGTTTATGCTTTAGAAAAATGTATTTTGCAGTGAATGGCGCATTTAAAGTATAGAAGTACTTGAGAATATCTCCACTGCATTGATGATGAATTAGAGGTGCAAATTTCAACTGATTTTCTAAAGTATATATTTTTGCTACATAAAATAGCTTATATTCTGTGGTATTTGAGTAAAAGTGCAGGTTATTTCAACATATTTATACCTTTAAAATATGAAATGTTATTATTAAATATTTGCAAGTGTTGTAGTTTGAGTTTCTATTGCTGTGAAGAGACAACATGACCATGGCAACTCTTGTAAAGAAAAACACTTAATTTGGGTTCACTTATGGTGTCAGAGGTTTAATCCATTATCATCATGGTGGGACATGGTGGCATGTAGGATGACATGGTACTGGAGCAGGATCAAGCTGAGAGTTCTAAATCTCAATGTGCAGACAGGAGAAGTAGAGACTATGTGCTGGGCATAGTCTGAACAAATATGTGTCCTCAAAATCTGTCACCATAGTGAAACATGTCCTCCAGTAAGGTCACATCTACTTCAATGAGGACACACCTCCTAAGAGTACCATTCCATATAACCAAGTATTCAAAAATGTGAATCTATGGAGAACATACCTATTCAAAGCACAACTGCAGTTATAACTGTATTAATTTTCTAGATGTCCATTGATTCCAAGGGTCTTATAACAAGTACATAGACTCACAGAGAGATAACATTAAATATTTCAGTAATTTTACACAAATTGCCCAATTATTAATTATTTTATATTTCTTCGGATAATTTCTTAATATTCATCCTCCAGATCCACCCTTTCTGTCACTCACTAGAAAATATAGGATTCTAAAAGATACCAACTAAAGAAGACAAAATTAACTACAATTACGATAAAAAGCAAAGCCATCACATTGAAGCTGAAAAAGGCAACCCAATAGATGGGAAAGAGCCCCAAATGCAGGCAGAAGAATCAGAGACCCATCTATCCGCACACTCAGGATTCATATATAAATATGAAGAAGAAAACTATAGTATGTACACAGAAGCCCTGGTAAAGATCTGTGCCAGTCCTGTGCATCAGTATCTGAGAATTCATATGAGCCTTGCTTAGTTAAGTCAGAGGGCTTTGTTCTGCTGATGTCTTCTATCCTTCTGCCTCTTACACTTTTCAACCTCTTCTTCCCCAGGGTTTCCTGGGCTCTGAGAAGAGAGATCTAGTGATGAAATCTCATTTATGGCTGAGTGTTCCAAAGACACTCTCAACATAATGTATGGTTGTGAGTCTCTACATCTGTTTTGATTTGTATCTTTAATAATAACTGAATAAGGTACTAATCTATGAGTATAGAGCATAATATCACTAGGAGTTATTTTGTTGTTATTTTTTAAAGCAGTAATGTTTGGTTTTACCTTAGATCTTTATGCTATGTGGTCTCTATACTTGGTCACCCAAGCAGCATCAGGTATGGGATCTGTCTGCTGAAGTGAACCTAGTCAACTCAGACATTGGTTGGCTGGTCCCACAAGTTCAATGCCAGTATTTCCCTAGCATATCTTTCAAGAAGGATAGTTTGTAGGTTAAAGCTTTTGTGGCTGAGTCAGTGATTACTTTTCTCTTTTTTTATTCTGCAGAGTTACTTTGTGCAACAAAGACACTAGAACATAAGGATGAATGCTCCATGTAGGCACCAGCTCAACTCTATCTTCATTGAGTTGTGTGGGTGTTGTCTTCAGCAATAAGATATCACAGGGAGCCTCCCAGTGTTTTAGCAATAATCTGTGTTGTTTGTGGATTTCCATGGGACCCCCTTGGCAAGCAACTAAATTAAATGCAACACTGTGTGGGTACAGGAAGATTGATGATAGGAGATGGTCTGATGAGACTCGGGTCTCCTATATTAGGAGTAAAGTAGCTCATATCCAGAAAGATAAATGTGATACTATTCACTTATATGTAGATACTAGCTGTTAAATGGTAGCCAATCTATAATCTGTAGACCAAGAGAGTGACAAAGGGAAGGAAAGAGGTAATCATTAGAAAGTGGAGTTGCTAGTGTCTTGAAATGTATTATGATCTTTTGTACCAAGTAGAATTTTAAATCTTGCTGATTTTCTATAAGTGCACTGTACAATATATTTAGTTAGTTTGGATATAATTTTTTAACCTCTATTCCCTAAAATTCATATTCGTTATTCATCTAGCATTCATTAATTGATTAGTTGTAAACAAATACTAGATAGCATATTTACAAAACAGCAGAGATATTTAGTTTCTTGATAGGAAAATAGTTATATAAAATAACACAGTAGAAGTATCAAGAAAGAATAAAGTCATGTACAAAATCATAAATATTTTGATTTGGCAATGCTCTATTTAATGAGAGAACTTTCTGGTAGACATTCTCATGTGCTCTCTTCTAGAATGATCCTGTCGCAGAAAGCACATTGCCTTCAACTTGACAGGTGCACTACGTGCTTACAGTGAATGATTATTGGAAACTCAATACACCATGAAGCAGATATATCTTTTGTTAGCCAATAAAATGCAGACTGTTATATCACAATTTATGTGTCCACCTCCTAAATTAATATACTCTAATAAAGATGATATTAGAGGTTAGGAGCTTAGGGAGGTGACTGTGTTAAAATATAGTGGTTAGGGGAGGAGCAGAATGGAACTGAGGTTTTAATAAGAAAAAGATACAGGGACTGATCAGCTGAGGAACTGGTGCAATGAACTGAAAATCTGCAATGACGGCTTTCATCAGAAACCATATCTGCCAAACCTTGATATTGTGTTCTCTGACTTCCAGAACTATGAAGGTAAATGCTATTTTACCTTCTACGTGCTGCCGGTTCATATTCATATCAATGACAAAATGCCATTTCAAAAGCACAAGACTCTATATCACTGTTATGTATTCTTCCTAAAATAACCAACATTAAAATTAGGTGCCCCTTATTTCTACATTTGGTTATATTTTCTTTTTTTTTTTTTTGAATTAATCAAAATCAAAATCCTGCACACTGGTCGCTTAAATATATTTGTGGCAACACACCAGTCCTGTCACTTGAAAGTATGATTCTATTTACTAAAATTTCCACACTTTTCTGTTTCTTAGAGAAATCATCCACCATATTGTATACTGGTATCTAGAAAATCATGTTTCTGGGAAAGGAAAATCAAGATTTTCTTATGATGACTTCATACCAAAAGATTTTGTTGACATGGTCAGTTTCACACATTCTCCAATATCAGGAAATCCCCATCTCTAAAGGTTCTGTCTAGTGCTCATTTTCAGCATAAGCAAAAAAAAAAAAATCTAGTTTTTTCTCACACAGAACAAATACAAAAAAAGATGGGAAAAGTGCCTATTGGATTATTTAAACAGTGTCAAGGTCTGGGATTGGCTCTGCTTCCAAAGGACAACACTATTTTATATAGACAGAAAATAAGGGCATGAAATGGCTTTGGATTATAATAAAGAGCTCAAAGAGAGTAGAAAAGTAGGGGAAATACATGCCTATTCTGTGTTTATTGCTTACATGTCTCTTCAATATCAGCTTTGCCTGAAAGTCAGTATTAGTAAAGAAAAGACAGGTTTCCATGCAAAGGGACCAGAGTAATATTGTATTTAAAGTATTTGGGATAATGACAGGTTCCTTGGGGGCATGGACACTGTCTCTGTTTTGCTCTTTAGATCTGCCTGTGGATGGCCACATCAGTATTTTCTCTGAAAAGGTAGATCTATTTTCAAAAATTACTTTATATTGAGCTGTCATTTACCTCTCAGAGCTTCCACCTTTGGGTCTCAGTTCAGCTGTCTGGAAGTATTCAAAATACATCTTAGCACTCACACATGCTGTGTCTGTGCATTTGCAGACAGCTATCATTCTCCAAAGCCTCTCAAGTGTCTCCTGGGGTCATCTGCAGAGATTCATTTTCAGAATGTTTGCAAAAATGGCAAACTCTTGGTTCTTTATTGTATTTTATTTGTATCAAAAAACAACTACTAATTTACACACAAATATTAGCTATGACATAATGAAAAGAGAATTTTATTAGAATTCAATTTTGAAGGTGTTCTAAATATCTGAGTGATTTTGGCAGTTAGTATTACTAAGGGCAGCAAGTGGGCATAGTAGTGCTGTCTTAGTATCTAACAACACTCAACAGTAGATTTTATTGTCTCTTATTTACTGTTAAATCATTTGTGCAAAATACAAATAATTCACAGGTGGTATGTAGCAGAGAAAGGATGTGAATTTAGATATGTGAAGTAAAAGTCTATTTACCTAAGTAGTAAAGTAGATCCTTTTATACTACTGGTCTTAGAATCTTTCTTAACATTAGCACAGACAATATAAAGTTCTGATAATAGGTAAGGCAAATGAATAAAATAATGAATGTGAGTTTGGAGGCTATATGGAAGTGGTATACATGTAAGAACTAAAGACTGTGGAAAAGACCACTGACTGGAGCAATTATGCAAATGGACTTTCATAATGGTTATAAAACAGGATTGGAAACATATGATTGGGTTTTACTATGAATAATACTGAAACTCAAAGGTAAAGTTTCTTAAAAATATTTTTTTGGCACTTTATCTAACTATACATTAAATTTAATATATTTTAGTGTTATTCTATAAATTTCTATATTTTTTTATTTTATTCATATGAGTATTTTGCTTGCATATATGTCTGTGTACCATGTGTGTGGTTGGTGGCTTCAGAGGGCCACCAAGCACACACATGTTACACAGACATATTTGGATCCTCTAAAATTCAAGTTACAAATAGTTGTGAATTATCATGTGTATACTGGGAATCAAACTCAGGTCTTCTGAAAGAATAGCCACCTAGTCATCTCTCTAGCCTCAAGTGACTAGATTTTTACCTAAGTCCACATCTGGCAATTTAAAAAAATTCCCATATTGCAGAAAACCTTTACAACAAAAAAAATGTAAAGCTATTTGATTATATCAAAAACAATTTTTAAGTTATTCAACTGTAAGACAAATTATAAAACACCATGGTAGAAAGTATCACAGCAGTTCAAAAGAAATGCCTGTCCATTAAAAACTATTCAATTAATTCATTGTTTTTAAGAAAATCTGATGGGGCTATAGGATTTAGTTTGTACTGACAGTGACCTTATACTAAATTGTTGTCCTGTTATTGTTACAGAAATAGACCAATATTTTTTAAGATAAATCTCTAAATTTTCCTTGGGGAGACTATACAGAAAAATAGTAATTAAAGTGAAGTAAGTAATGAGTTGTGAACTTCATTAAAATTTCAAGTAATATAAAGAACGAAGGGTGTCTATAAATGGAGTAACAAGAGGTGACTCTGCTTCTCTCACATAATCACTTAATGTTTGAAAATATAAACATGAGCATATCTGAAATTAATTTACTCCTCTCTACTTTGAAACCACAAATTGAAAATAAAATTTAGTATCAAAGTAAATTTTTATGGCCCAAGAGTACTATTTTATTATCACTATAAAGAATATCTTTTGAGTCTTCTTAATCTTTATTGTGATATTTAAAATGGGAACTCATTAGAAATAGTAATATTTCTTGTGTTGGTATGACCCAAATTTGTAAACAGATCTATAGTTGCTTCTTGGATCTGATAGTCTCCATCTGTAAGATGCCAAAGATGGTAACAATGGAAGTAATAGACATTTATGTATTTTACGTGAATTGTTTGTGTCTATTTGGAGAGGTAGTAATTTTAAATTCTCATTTTGGGAATGCAGAAGTACCTGTAGATAATATGGTTGAATATTTTTCTTATTAGTACATCACTGGATTTAGAACTCAGCTATGTCTAGCTAATAATATAATTACTTTTTCATTAACTAAGGATATCATGTTAAAATACAGAAATTGCTGAACTTCCAAATTTGAGGAAAAACAACAGCAAACACATGACCAAAATGTATTTTCTTTGCCAGGTATCCTTTGGCAGCTTAAAGTTAATCTACATGCTATCTGAAATAATGATGAAGTATTTTAGTATAAAGCTATTTTTTAGAAATCTATTGAATTCTAGAAGTCAACCTTGGCTGACTTCTAAGGTTGAAAGCTGTAATTGGAGCCTGATGTGTCTGGCTGCAAAAAGCTTTTCTTGAACAGTACATTACAATGCATTTAAATGTCAGATATATAAAAGCAACTTGCATGGGTCACTGTTTTAAACAGTGACAAACGTTTCTCTTAGGGCTTGCTACTGCCACATGTCAAATGGTAGGTGAGTTTGGTGGCTCCGGTTTTTACTTGGTTCTGCATCTGTAGCTTCATTTCATCAGTAACTGTATCTTACTCTAAGACATGTTCACTGATTCTGTTTTTCTTTCTTTCATCCCTGTAATATGACTTTTCTCACATGAATAAGCAAAATTATAACAGATAATAGATCAGTTTTGATTATTAACAAAGTATACAAGTTTTACAACCTATTTTCATTGCTTCCTTTGAAATCGTTGTCTCATTGTGTAAAATGTATGCACAAATATAATGCTATTAGCCATGTAGAGGTATCTCACACCTTTATAACCTCTGGGAATTATGTGGATGATACGTTGTCATGGGTTCTAAGTGTAGAAAATTTCTAAAATACAAAAAAAGACAGTAAGGATTTCTTTTGAATTTCAAAAAATATAATTGAATTAATAACAAGATTTCCAGTATGCTATAGAGAATTGGAAGGAATATCACATTTTCAATATAAACAAGAAAAACAGTCAAAATAACTTTAAAACTATAGCTATTTTAAAAAATCAGAGAGAAAGGATTTGATTATGCAGTCTCAGTAGTGATAGGGAGCACGGGAAGTTTTCACACTTGATCAACTGGAAAGACATGGGATAGACACTGCTAGATAAGGTCACAAAAAGAATAACAGTTAATGAATTCCAAGTGGGCAATATGAAAAAGTGTGAGATCCTATGCACAATGTAGATATGAGGAATTCAAATCCCGAATCTCACCACAAGCACATGTAAAAGTTTAGAAAGAATTCATGAAAATGTTCTTGAAAATGATTTGGATAGGAAACAGAAGACAGTTTTCTTTCATATAGTGTATATAAAAGCATGACCACAGTGAACTATAAACCCAACTGTGACTAATTAAACCCAACAATTATACAAAGTATGTTCTTAACCAACAATGAAATTAAAATTATAAATTGTGAACAAAAGACTAGTTTATAAAATAATGACTATAGACAACTAAACACATTTAAAAAGAAAATCTACTAGAATATTAAACATTTTGAGATAAATGAAATAGTATTTTAAAGTGTGTCAAAATATATAGGCTGTAGCTGAGGTAATTGTCAAAGGAAACTTCTGTTATTGAGCACAAAATGTGATAAGCCAAAAATATTAAAGCCAATAATCTACTTTTATTACTATTTTTTAATTTATGTATTTACTTTACATCCTGACTGCATTTCCCTTCCCTTCTCTTATTTCATTCTCTCGTCCCACCTCTCCTTATCAACCCCACTCAACCTACTGCTCCTCCATTTCTTTTCAAAAGGGCCATGCCTCCCATGGGTATCAGCAAAGCATCAATTATCTAATTGTCATAAGACAATACAAACTACAAATATTTACAGTGTACAAGAGCATTCTCCCACACACATAACCTTGACTTTTGTGCAGGGTAAGAGATATGGACCTGTTTGCATGCCAGCACCATTTGCTGAAGATTGCTTTATTTTTTACATTGTATAGTGTTAACTTCTTTGTAAAAAATGTAGTGTACATAAGTGTGGATATTTATGTCTGGATTTTCAATTTGATTCCATTGATCAATAAGTCTGTTTTTAATGCAAATACCATGCTTTGCATATTATAGTTCTGTAGTAGAGCTGGAGCTCCAGGGTGGAGGTACCTCTGGAAGATCCTTTTCACTATCCTGGATTTTTCTGTTTTCCTATATGAAATTGAGTATTGTTTTTTCAAGAACTGTAAAGAATTGGGTTGGAATTTTCACTACAAGGATTGTATTGAAGCTGTAGATTGCTTTTTCTAAAATGGCCACTATTACTTTGTTAATCTTACTGATCCAGAAGCATAAGAGTTCTTTCCATATTGTGATATGTTCCTCAACTTCTTCAAAAGACTTTAAGTTCTTGTCAAGAAGGTATTTCACTTGCTTGCTTAAAGTTACCCCAAGACATTTTATATTATCTGTGCCTATTGTAGAGGATATTTTTTTTTCTTATTTCTTTCTCAGCCCTTTTATCACTTGTATATAACAGGGCTACTGATTTTTATTATTTTGTGGAATAATTTGAGGAGTCCTGGGGTTAGATATTCTTTGAAAGTCTTGTAAAATTCTGATGTGAAACCATCTGCCTTTGGGTTTTTCTTGGTAGGGAGACTTTTACTGACTGCTTCTTTTTCTGTAGGGGCATTAGTATGTTTACATTATTTATCTGATCTTGTTTTAATTTTGTATGTGGCATCATTGAGAAATTGTTTTTTTCTTTTTTTGCATTTCTTTATTTTTATTATGAATAAAGTCATATTTTTTTATCCATGTATACCTTTGTTCAAACTCACTTCCCCCTCCTGCCCCATTCAGTCGCTCTCTATCTTCTCCACATCACTTTATCTCCTCCCCAGCAAGGGAAGGAGGTCTCAAGGTCCCAATGTGGCTTAGTTCATCATCCACTCCAGGCATGTCAGCTTTCCTCACCCCAACATCAAGAATGACTCATGTGTTCCTCTGAAGGGCATGAGATCCAGGGTGCCGGTTCAAGGTGTTACAGATCCCAAGCTGTTCACTGTTTGTGGTTTGCAGCTTGGATATGCTTTGATTTTTGCTTTTTTACTTAAAGTCCACTAGTGAGTGAGTATATTCCCTTCTTATCTTTCTGGGTTTGTGATACCTCCACAGGAGGATATTCTCCAAATCTATCCATTTACATGCAAATCTTAGGATATCATTTTTTCTTACTGCTGAGTAGTACTCCATTGTGTAGATGTACCACAGTTTGCTAATGAATTTCAGTTGAGGGGCATCTAGGTTGTTTCCAGGTTCTTGCTATTACGAATAATGCTGCTATGAACATAGTTGAGCTAATGCTTTTGGAGTGAAAATGTGCATCTTTAGAGCCCAGTAGTGGTATTGTTGGATCCTTGGGGAGATGGATTCCCAGTTTTCTGAGAAACTGAGATTCTGCATTCCATAGTGGATGAACAAGCTTACACTCCCACCAACAATGGAGGTATGATCTCATTGCTCCACAACCTCTCAAGCATAGGCTGTCATCTGTGTCTTTTATCTTAGCCAATCTGACAGGTGTAAAGTAGTACCTCAAAGTTGTTTTGATTTGCATTTCTCTGAGGGCTAAAGATGTTAATCACTTTTTCAAGGGCTTTTCAGCCATTTGTAATTCTTCCGCTGAGAATTCCCCTTTTAATTCTGAATCCCATTTTTTGATTGGGTCATTCAAGGTTTTGGGCTCTAGATTCGTGAGTTATCTCTATATTTTAGAGATCAGTCCTCTGTCACTTTGTAGGGTTGGTGGAAATCTTTTCCCATTCTGTAGGCTGACATTTTGTCCTATTGACAGTGTCCTTGGCGTTACAGAAGCTTCTCAGTTTCAGGAGGTCCCACTTACTGATTTTTGTTCTTAGTGTCTGTGCTACTGGTGTTATATTTAGGAAGTGGTCACCTGTGTCAATTCATTGGAGGGTATTTCCCACTTTCTTTCTTCCCAAGTTCAGTGTGGCTGGATTTATGTTGAGGTCTTTGATCCACTTGGATTTAGGTTTTGTGCAGGGTGACAGGCTTGGATCTGTTTCTGTTTCTCTACACACTACCGTCGAGCTATGCCAACACCATTTGATAAAGATACTATCTTTTTTCCTTTGAATATTTTGGGCCTCTTTGTCAAGGATCAGGTGTTCATAGTTTTTTGGGTTAATGCCTGGATCCTCAGTTCAATTCCATTAATCCGCAAGTCTGTTTTTATGCCAGTACCAAGTTGTTTTTGTTACTGTAGCTCTGTAGAATAGCTTGAAACTGGGGACGGTGATACCTTCTGAGGTTCTCCTGTTGAGCAAAATTGTTTTGGCAATCCTGGCTTTCCTGTTATTCCAAAAAAAGTTGAATAGTATTCTTTCAAGGTCTGTGAAAAAAAGGTTTTGGGATTTTGATGCGAAGTGCATTAAATCTTCAGACTGCTATTGTTAGAATTGCCATTTTTACTATGGTGATCCTACCTATCCATGAATATGGGAGAGCTTTCTATTTTCTGATATCCTCTTCAATTTCTTTCCTCATTGATTTAAAGTTTTTGTGAAATAGATTTGTTACTTCTTTGGTTATAGTTATTCCAAGGTATTTAATGCTATTTGCAGCTATTTTAAAAAGTGATGTTTCCCTCATTTTTTTCGGCCCTTTTATCTTTAATGTACAGGAGGCTACTGATTTCTTTGAGTTAATCTTCTTTCCTGCTACATTGTTGAAGATGTTTGTCAGCTGTAGAAGTATCCTGATAGAATTTTCTGGGTCACTTATGTATACAATCATATCATCTGCCAATAGAGATAGTTTCACTTCTTCTTTTCCAGTTTGTATCCCCTTAATGTTCTTTCAATCTCTTCTTGCTTTAGCTAAAACTTCAAATAGATAAGGGGAGAGGGGGCATCCTTTTCTACTTCCTGATTTAAATGGGATTAATTTGAGTTTTTCTACATTGTTTGATGTTGACTGTCGGCTTCCAGTAAATCGCAATTTTATTATATTTAAATATTTTTCCTGTATTCATGACTTCTCAAGAACTTTTATCATAAAAGAGTGTTGAATTTTGTCTAAGACTTTTTCAGTGCTAAGGATATAATGATGTGCTTTTTCTCCTTCAGTTTGTGTATATGATGGATGACATTTACAGTTTTCTGTATGCTGAAGCCTGTATTTCTGAGGTGAAGCCTACTTGATTGTGTTGGATGATATTTTTTATATGCTATTGTACATGGTTTGCCAGAATTTTGTTGAGTATTTTTGCATCAATATTTGAGAGAGATTAGTCTGTAATTCTCTTTCTTGTTGCCTCTTTGAGTGGCTTGGGTATTGGGTTAATTGTGGCCTCATAAAAAGAAGTTGACAATATTCCTTCATTTTCTACTGTGTAAAAAAGTTTGAGGAGTAATGGGAGTAATTCTCTGAGTACCTGTTAGAATTCTGCACTGAAACCATCTAGCCCAGGGCTTTTTTTTTTTTTAAAACTTGGGAGGCTTTTAATGGCAGTTTCAATTTCTTTTAGGGTTATAGGTCTGTTTTGGTATTTAATCTGATCTTCATTAAAGTTTGGTAAATGGTACACATCCAAAAATCTGTCCATTTCTTCTAGGTTTTCCATTTTTGTGGAATACAGATTTTTAAAGTATAATCTGATAATTCTCTAGGTTTCCTGGGGGCCTGTTGTTATGTCCCCCTTTTCATTTCTGATTTTGTTGATTTGGATTCTCCCTCTCTCTTTCTCTCTCTCTCTCTCTCTCTCTCTCTCTCTCTCCTCTTTTTGATTAGTTTGGATAAGAGTTTATCTATCTTGTTTACTTTCTCAAAGAACCAACTCTTTGATTCATTGATTCTTTGTATTGTTCTTTTTGGTTCAATTTATTTATTTCAGCTCTAAGTTTGGTTATTTCCTGCTGTCTATTCCTTCTAGGTGAGTTCACTTCTAATTGTTCTAAGACTTTCAGTTCTGCCGTTAGTTCTCTAGTGTGGGATTTCTTTAGGTTTTTATATAGGCATCCAGTACTATAAATTTTCTTCTTAAGATTGCTCTCATTGTATCTCACAAGTTTGGGTATGTTGTGGATTTATTTTCATTAAATTCTAGGAAGATTTTGATTTCTTTCTTAATTTCTTCCTTGACTAAGAGGTGGTTCAGTTGAGTTATGTTTAGTTTCCATGAACTGGTAGGCTTTCTGTGATTTTGATATTGTTGAACTCTAACATTAGGTCATCCAATATGATACAAGAGATTATTTCAATTTTTTTATTTTGATATTTTCTTTAAGACCAATTATGTGGTAAATTTTAGAGAAAGTTCAATGTGGTTTTGAGAAATACGCATATTCCTTTGCCTTTGCTTGGAAGCTTCTGCAAATATCTATTAAACCTATTTGTATTATAACCTCTGTTAGACTCCATATTTCACTGTTGAGTCTCTGTCTGGTTGACCTATCCAAGGGTGAAAGTGAGGTATTGAAGTCTCCCACTATTAGAGTGTGAGAATTGATATGGGATTTGAGCTTTAGCAGAGTTTCCTTTATATAGAGAGGTGCCCTTATATTTTGGGCATAAATACTCAGGATTTAAATCTCCTCTTGACCAATTTGACCTGAGATGAATAATTAATGTCCATCTTGGTCTCTTTTAATTGATTTTAGTTTGAAGTGTACTTTGTTTGATATTAGGATGGCAACACCAGCTTGTTTCTTAGGGCCATTTGATTGGAAAATCTTTTTCCAACCCTTTACTCTGAGCCTGTGTCTGTCTTTGTAGTTGAGGTGTGTTTCTTATAGGCAACAGAAGAATGGCTTCTGTTTTGGTATCCATCTTGTTAGTGTTTGTCTTTTTATAGGTGAGTTGAGTCCACTGATATTAAGGGATATTAGTGTCCACTGATTGACATTTCCAGTTACTTTTGGTGGTAACTTCTATATATTTCCTTTCTCTGGGCCTTTCCTCTGTAGGATTATTGATTGTTTTTGGTTTCATGGGTGCATCTGGGATCCTTAGTTTGGAGTTTTCCCTGTAATGATTTCTGGAGGGCCAAATTGGTAGATAAGTATTATTTCAGTCTGACTTTGTCATGGAATATCTTGTTTACTCCATCTATGGTGATTGATAGTTTTGTTGTGTATAGTAGTCTAGGTTGGCAGCCATACTCTTTTAGTGACTGTATCACTTGTGTTCAAGACCTTCTTGCTTTCATTGTTTCCTTAGAATAGTCAAGCGTTATTCAGATGGGTCTGCCTTTATAGGTAAGTTGGCCTCTACTTTTGCAGCTCTTAAAAGTTTTTCTTTGTTCTGTATGTTTTGTGGCTTGATTATTATGTGGCATGTGAACTTTTATGGGGGGGGTCAAATCTATTTGGTGTCCTGTAAGTTTCTTGTATCTTTATAAGCATTTCCTTCTTTAAGTTGGGAAACTTTTCTTCTATGATTTTATTGAATACATTATCAGTGCCTTTGAGCTGGTATTCTTCTCCTTCTTCTATTCCTATTATTCTCAAGTTAGATCTTTTCATCGTGTCCCAAATTTCCTGTACGTTTTGTGTTATGGCTTTTCTGGTTTTAGTGTTTTCTTTGACTGATGTATATCTATTTCTGCTACTGAGTCTTCCACTCCAGAGATTCTCTCTTCTATCCCTTGGATTCTGTTGGTTATGCTTGTATCTGTAGTTCCAGTTCTTTTCTTCAGGATTTCTATTTCTACCTTTACCTCCTTTTGTGCCTTTTTTATTGCTTCTATTTCAATTTTTAATTCCTGGAATGTTTCCTTCATTTTTTGGTGTGTCTTTTCTTGGTTTCTTTCAAGCATTTGTTCATCTCTTCAAATTCATTTATTTGTATTTTCTTCTATTTCTTCAAGGGAATTTTTTATGTCCCCTTTTAAGGATTCAATAATCATCATAAAGATGTTTTTGCTCTTGTTTCCTCCTGTTTCCTCTTCATTGCTCTGTTCAGGTCTTGTAGTTGTAGAACCATCAGTTTCTTCTGGAGTTGCCTTGTTGTTCTTTATATTATTATATGTATTTTTGCACTAGTGTCTGCCCATGGCTTCAGTGGTTCACAATTAGTCATCTCCTAGTCAGTTGTGACAAGAGGGCTTGTATGTCTCCTGCCTCCTCTAAGCTAGTGGTCTGCTTAATCTCTGACTCTGCTCTGGGCAAGGGTCTGCATTTCAAAGGCTCAATCCTTGTCTGATGATGCAATTTACCCTCCAGGCAGGGCCTGGCCCTTGTAAGGTCCCTTCTTTTAGGAGTTTCTGGAGGAGGCCCCTCACAGCTAAAACCTAGCTTTTGTCTGCTAGGGAGAGTCTAAGATCAGACCCTAGGGTTTGACCCCAGTCCCTGAGGGGGAAACTCTTGAAGGGTGGTCTAGGTGCCAGAATCTGCTCACCTCTGACTCCACTCTGGATGAAGGTCTGAATTTTCTTGTTATTTCTTTTAAGTTTGTCAAGTTTATGAATTGTAGATTTTTGAAGTATGACCAAGTAATGATTGTCTGAATTCCTCAGTGCCTGTTGTTATGTCCCCTTTGCTTTCTTTCTTTTTCTTTCTTTCTTTATTAGTTTATTTATTTTAAGGATAAAACATTATTGTCAAATTCTTAACCAAATAAAACAAAACATGGAAGACCTACTTCAATAAAAGTGGAAATTGAAAGGCAAACATTGTAACAGATAAGAATGAAATTCCAGAGAATCATAACGACATACATTATAAATTTGTTTCAATAAATTGAAGAATCTCAAAAAACTTTTAAGTTTTTAGATAGCAAAATTAAACATAAATTCAATGAATGATTTTAACAAATGCATACTTTGTAACCTGCATGTAATACTAATACTATACTAATAAAATTCTCCATACTAAAAATAAAAAACAACAGTAACAGAAACAATCAGAATCATATGGACAGATTTTGACTATAACTTAAAAAATCTAAGACAATTACATATCATATAATTCCATAAATCTTAAAAAATAAACAAAGCTTTTAATAGTTACAAAGCCAATGAAACCCTGATATTAATCACAGTATTTCTTTTTTCTTTGGTGTTTTTACATCATGCACTCCATCAAACTCAGTTATCAGACCTCTCAGAATCATGCCCATTCTTATGATCTCCCCATTTACAAAATCACCCATTCATGCTGCACATTTACTTACTGCAGCATAATTAAACTCCTTGTGGCCAGACCCTTAAAGAAATCAAGTCTTTCCTCATTCACACTCCTGCCAGAGGCCATCAATGTAGAAGTGAGGTATTGTATCATTTAGCCTAACTTGTATATTTTTTTTATCTGCCCTTTACTTTGGATAGGGTTTTTTCTAGCCTGTTATTTCTTTGAAAGAACCAATACTGTTCATTCATTCTTTGTATTGTTCTGTTTCCACTTTCCAGATTTCAGCCCTCATTTTTATTATCTTCTGCCACATACTTCTCTTTGATTTGTTTGTTCTAGTGCTTTCAAGTATAGTAAGGCACTAGTATGAGATTTCTCCAAATTTTTTATGAAGGCACTTAGGGCTGTGAACTTTCCTCTTAGGACCACTTTCATTATGTCCCATACATTTGAGTAAGTTATGAATTCATTTTCAATGTATTCTAGGAAATCTTTAATTTCTTTCTGTACTCCTTTTTGAACCAAGTGCTAGTTCAGGTGAGAGTTGGTCAGTTACCATGAGTTCATAGGCTTTCTGTGGTTTGTACTTTAATCCATAGGGGTCTGATAAGATACAGAGAGTTATTTCATTTTTTTAATGTAGGCAGTTTTGTAGAAGGTTCCAGAAGGTGATGAGATGAAGGTATATTCTTTGGGGTTTGGGTGAAATGTTTTGAAGATATCTGTTATATCTGTTAGTTCTTTTATTTCTCCAATTATTTGCTATCTAATGGCCTGTATATTGGTGAGACTGGGGTGTTGATGTCTCCCACTATTAAGGTGTGGTGTTTTATATATGATTTACACTTTAGTAACGTTTCTTTTAGAAATGTGGTTGTTCTTGCATTTGGGGCATACATGTTTACAATTGAGACATCATCTTAGTAGACATCATCTTTGATTAATATGAAATGTAATTTTTCATCTCTTGAACTATATTTTGTTAGATATTAGAATATCTCCACCAGTATTCTTCTCACCTCTGTTTGACTTTTTCTAACCCTTTACTTTAAGGTAATATCTGTCTTTGAAGTTGAGGCCTGTTTTGTAGGGAACAGAAAGATGAGTTCCACTTTTATGGCTATTTTGTCTTTGTGTTTCTTTTTATTGGTGAATTGAATTTATTGATATTGAGAAATGACCAAGTTATTGTTAATTCAAGTTATTTTTGTTGTTGGTAATTAAATTTTACTTTGTCGTAAAACCTCTTAGTTTTTCCATCTATAGTGATTCTAAGTTTTCCTGAGCATAGTAGTCTGGGCTAGCATGGATGATCTTTTAGTTTCTACAAAAGGTCATTCCAAGTTCTTCTTGCATTTAGTGTTTTCATTGACAAGTTGAGCATAATTCTGATAGGTCTGCTTTCATAAGTCTTTTGGCCTTTTTTCTTTTGAGCTTTTAATATTCTTTTTTTAAAAAAAAAAAAATAACCTGGTGTGCTTAGTGTTTGTATTATTATGTGGCAAGAGGCCTTTTTTCCTTATGCAGTCTATTTATCTGTTATTATAAATCTAAGTAAGACTTTGTGTTAAATATGGAGATGTGGATATATTCTTATCACCACTGAAACTTGAACCTATGAAATTTACATGGACAAGTTAATGATTGATGTAAACTGAAATTTTATAAATTTTATCTCATTTTATTTTATTTATAAATGACAAAAAATCTCACTTTGATTTTACCTATATAATGCTGAGTTTATAGAAATTTCAAAAAGATATTTTTTCAAGTATTTTTGTTTGTTTTTATGATCAAACATGTATTGATCATATTTATCTCCTTCCCTAAACACTTCCCAGATCTACTATTCCTTCCATGCTTACTCACTTTTCTGTCATTTTTTTTAAATGCCTACCAGGTCATTTAGTTCTGCCTAAGTATTCTTGAAAATGTGTCTCTCTACTAGAGTATGGTCAGCTTACCAGGGGCCATACTCTTAGGACAAACTGAGTGTTCTTGTTAAGGTGCTGACAGTTTCCATTAGCTCCTCACTTAGAGACAGGAGTTGGTGCCCAGTTCCCCCATGTACTTGCTGTGATTTGACTGACTCGGGATTGCATAGATTTTGTTCAGACTGTTACAATACAACTACTCTTTGTTTATATCTTCACTGAGTTGTTAAACCCAAAAGACACTTTTTTCTTGTAGTGAACTATCTCTTATGGCTCTTAAACTCTTTTATCTTTACACAGTGATCTCTGAGTCAGGGAGAAGAACATGTGGCATATATTTTATTTAGGGCAGATTACTCTGCAATGTTTATTCTCTTCACCCTGTACAATTGTATATCTCCATGTTAACATTCACTACAAATAGAAGCTCCTCTGTTTAGAGTTAAAATAAGAATTAATACAAGAGTTAATGATAAGTCATTAGTATTTGGCTTAATACAGTATCTATCTAGCAGTGTGACAGTAATAATTTCCTCCCTAGGAGCCTCTGATTGTCTAGCCACTGGTTCTTGGGTTGATGATATGAGGTATCTTTTTAAACTTAATGAACAAGCAATAAATCCATAAATACCACTGCTAGATATACTGATAGCTATAATGATATTATATGTTATTTAATTGATTATATAATAGCAAATTATTTTAAACTTCAAGCAAAACTTAGCCCTGGTCTAAGATCATCAAGTATCACCAGTATGATCAACACAGTTAAGTTTGTAAAGGAACTCCTTCCAATCCTGAGTAACCTAATTCAAGTCTTGGAAAACATTACAAAGAGAGAACTAAATTTCACAAGTTGTCCTCTGCCCTCGATATACTAAATGCCATGGCACATATGTGTCTACATGCACAGTATATAAACGAATTAAAATATTATTTCTTTCATGGTAATGTGCATGTTCACTCTTAATAATTTAAGGAAAAGTTTAAAGTACTTCTATATAAAGAATAATAACAATATAAATAGCTATGGTAGGTGTAGTGAAAGAAGAATGACTTTTCTAAAACATGTAACAGAGAATCAGATTTTTACCCTAATTATACTGTTGAGTTTGTTACTATAATTAGAAAATGCAACCCAATATTTAGAGTTTAAATAATAGTTAACATACCTGTGTTTAATGTACAGTTTATGTCTCAGGGTTTCTATTACTATGAAAACCATAGCAACTCTTATCAAGTGAAACATTTAATTGGAGTGGCTCTTTTACATGGTCAGAGGATCAATCCATTCTCACTGTAGTAGGGACCATGGCGGTATAAAGGCAGATGTGGTGCCTGAGTAGAGCTGAGAGTGGAAAGTGTCAGAGCAATCCCTGCAGTTCATAGTCGGTACCCATTCTACACAGAGCATTCCTCTGAAAACATTTGCTCCTATGCTTCTTCTGTAACTTCTTACTTTCTAGAAACTCAAACAAGGGCTTTTCATGTAGTTATTTACATATAATATTTGCTACACATTGGTATTAATTTAAGAGTTTAGGTTGGGTACTCTTCCAGCTTGTACTCAGAGTGTATACAAAAGTGGAACTATGTGTTTGTTACCTTTAATTAGCATTTATTGGCCTCTTGTATTATGTCTGACTATCCAACACTGATGCAACCATTCATGGACTTAGTTCTTGCTGCCATTTGAAGGGTTTTTCTTTTTTTTTTTTTTTAATGGCACTCATTTGAGTGGACAATGGGTCATTGAAGAGAAAAAGAGGAGAAAAAAACAGTAAGTCACCATTGATCTCTAGAGCAAACATCATAATTAACTGATATTGACTTTGGAGTAAAAGCCATTGACTATGTAAAAGTTAAGGCCACCTCACTAGCTGGCTGTTTTCATAATGAGGACTAGACTTTCATTCTTAGCAATCAGAAATTTGTTCTAGAAGATGATATTAATTAGTCACTTGATAAAGCTATATGACACAATTTGAGTCTAATGAGGAACAATGAGATTGTTTGGGTAAAAAGAAAGAAAAATTTAAATATAAAGAACCTAGGAAATAATATGTACCTTAATAATTCTCACCCTCTTTGTAAACATAGTTGCTTTTATAATTAGTGGGATAATGAAATATGTAATAATTGGACAATATTAGAAAAAACTTCAGTAATTAAATTTGGTCCTTCTTCAGGTGTAGTAAAATATTATGTATTGACTAATTAACCATGTGTAAACCAGTGAGAAAATGAAGAGCAAACATAGACACTATTCATTGAGGAACAAACATAGACACTATTCATTGATATAAAAATTAAAAGATTGATGTTAAAAATTGTGAAATTTTATGATGAAAAGAAGAAGGTATCTAAATATAGAAATATTCATTTTCATCATAATTTTATTTTTAGTATGTTAATACAATCTTTGCAGCATTGTTAAAAGAGTCTTTATACTTGATTATATTGAAATATATGTATTTATCCCTCATATGAAATAATTCCTGCCTATTAAACAAAAAACATTTTAATTAATTGATTCTAGGGATTTTTGATATTTTAAAAATATCTCACAAAGAAGAATTCAATCATAAGTATGATGAGTTTTAGACAAAAATTTCTACTAGGAAATTATTTTGTAGCAAGCATTTAAAAGCTTGTATGGGTGTGTGCATTTATAATTTTTTCATAACATTCTCACTGTTCTTCCATTTATTTTCAATCTAACAGTAACATTGTTATGTAAGATTTTGAGATTTCTGCAACATTCAGTCTTATACAGTTATATGTGGGGCCATTAGAGAATATGTGCTAAAGCTAATGGGTGACAAGAAATATACATAAATAAATAGCAAAACTTGTAGAAAATTTCCCAGGCCCATTGGGCCAGAGGTTCGTACCTGGCTCACGGCAGCTTTTGTCCCCCAAAGAAATGAATCAGACACTTAGGTTAACTTCATACTGTTTGGCCTATGTCTCAAGCACATTACTAGCTAGCTCTTTCATCTTAATTCAAACCATTTCTTGTAATCTGTCAATCTACCTGCCACGTGTCCCAGCCCGTGGCTCACCTGTATTTCTTACATGTCTCTTCTTTGGGGGTCGATGGAGACTGGCTAACTCCACCCTTCTCCTACTTGCCTGTCCTCTGATCCTCCACCCACTTCTATGGTGCTGACCAATACAGCTCCTTTATTTACAGCATACAGAGAACATTCCACCACAAAAGCTATTTCTTTAAGGCCCCAAGAACCTACTCTATGTTTCTGCCCATTTCCTACAGGATCCAGGTAATGAGTAAGTAGTTCCTTCTAAATGTCTCCTCTATAGCTTCTGGCTCATCACAATTATAAAATGACTCCAATGCAAATATTGCTTCCTGACCTTATATCACAAAAAATTTCTTGCATAGCTTTCTATTCTGTTATTCTACCTTGCTTCTGAGTATTTTTAAGTCTGCTATCACTTTTTTCCCCTAGACTTCTTTTCTATAACATTTTTTTATTATTAATAAAGTCATGTTTTTTAATCAGGTATCCCTTTGTTCAAACTTCCTTCCCTCTCCCCTCTCCCAATCACTCTCTCTTCTCCCCATCACTTTATCTCCTCCCCAGCAAGCGCAGGAGGTCCCAAGGCCTGAAGGTGGCTTAGCTCAGCATCTACTCCAGGCAGATCTGCTTTCCTCACCCCAACATCAAGACTGTTGCTCTAACTTCTTATCTCCCGTTGTTTTTAGTTTTGTGCTTAATACCACCATTCTTTTAGGAAACTCAGAGTCCCAATATATATTTTCTCTTTTTTTGTCCTATTATTTCCCCTAAGTAGTTCTTTATCTTGTTTTCCATCATTTTATAGCTGTAAGAGACAAGTAAAGGATGCCTGTAATACCAAAGCATCTTTAGTTGGCATACTTACTGCAGTCTCAGCAAGAACTCTTTGTGTTTCACCTGTGTTGTTGATCCCGCTGTTCATAATGCTTGGAGTATTTTTCCACTGTGTACCTTCCTGCCATAATTTTAGTTCTTTGATACTTAAAAAAATATAAAGTAGCGATAAAAGAGATAGACAGAACCACGATAAGAATATTGAATATTGTTATGTTGCAGACAGCAAAACTCCAGACTAACACATATCATATACACATACAGTCTTTCAGTATCT
This sequence comes from Sigmodon hispidus, assembly GCA_004025045.1. Taxonomy (NCBI): domain Eukaryota; kingdom Metazoa; phylum Chordata; class Mammalia; order Rodentia; family Cricetidae; genus Sigmodon; species Sigmodon hispidus. Next base: position 9,113 of record PVIH01008838.1, on the reverse strand, counting down.
GCATAAATTATTAGTCTATTAGTCTTTTGTGAATTTTTCTCCTATAAAATTTAAAAAAATAGACATTTTGAAAGCATTCTTAAGTATAGAGAACAATCAAAAATTTCATACCTCTGACTCTCATGCATATAGTTTCTCCAATATTAGTATCTGTTATTAGTGTGGTACATTTGATACAGGCTGGTTAGTATTAATACATCATTCCTAATACAATATACACTTTACATTAGGATTTACAATGCAATGCATTTTAAGAAGTTTGGTGGAATGCATCATGTCATATCTGTTATCATATTTTGTGAAGAACAGTTTCATCATTATAAAAGTCTCTCTAATTTCATCTGTTCATTACTTTCTAGAACACCAAAATTTTTTAAATTAATTTTGGTGTGATACAGCAGGTTTATAGCTAATTCCATATTCCCTCTTCTACTTTGTGTGTTTCATTTTTTAAATATATATAAATAATAAGGTATAAATGCTCTCTGAAGATCATCTGTGTCATTGAAAATTCTTCATCATTGTATGTATTCTTCCCTGTGGTATTGATAATGCAGATATACATCTATATATCCATCCTTTTATCTACATGCATTTCATAAATAATACATTAATATATTCTAATTTTTAAACTTGCACACTGCAGGTAGAAGCAGAATTTTTTTGGACATCCCTTTAGTCCTGTATCTTGCCCAGAGGAAACCACTCTTCTCATAAACATATGTCCAGGAATTTCCCCCAAGCATTTCTATGTAGGTTACTTGCTTATAAATTTACAGTATTTATATGGTCATACTTGTTCAGCAACTTGTGTGATTTATTCAAACTCTAGGTGTTATTATTTTTATATACCCCTTGCTGTTATTTTATTCCATGTTATGAATTATTTATATGATTTGAGTCATTTCTCTGTTGATGAAAATTTACATTCCTTCTAAACTTATTTATATTGACAATATAACAATGAATATCTTTGCTACTATGCTTTGTGCACTTGAATTGTGCTGTATGAGTCTATCTGATTCTCTTTACTTTAGTACAGGAAGTCTTTGCCATCACAACTCTTTTCTGCTATCTTCCACAACATTGGTTCTGCCAATGTTTATACAGTCCATGCACAATGGCATATGAATAAATGATGGATGCATAACTTCTTAAAGAGATGACATATCATTAAGGATATTTTATCTAAGCTTGCTATATTTTTTGAGGTCATCTAAGATTTTTATAAATAATTTTCAGTGTCTAGACATAAAAACAAATTCAAGATCTAGAAATGAGTTAATTAGATGCTAATTTTATCTGCCGTTCAATGTGTGTCACCTTTAAATTGCTAACATATCCTAATGTTAAGTATTTCTTACTAATGAGATGTTCTTCTATTCAATAATTATCTATAATAAATTTGTGGCTTATTTTAACTATCACTCGACCCTACTTCAGAAGAAGAGAATGGACCAGCATCTCTAGGAAGATAATAGGCTAAACAGTGACACCAGTTTGGGACATGTGCCACAACTCTGTCCTAATGAATTATGTCTAGTCTCAAAAGTAAAACGTAAGTTACAGAGCACATTCAATGAATTCCATTGTCATTAGAAATAAAAATACAGATAAAGTGGCAAGTGTTAAAGTGTTTAATTCTGCCTAGTTTAACTGAATTGTCCTGAAAAGTTCATTGCTCATCATTGTGTCTCTTCATGCAGCTTTACTGACAAATTTTATTCAGCAAAATCACTGGCCTTTTACATGCAATAAAATAAATGTGAGCTAATGTGCTAAAGTGTAAAGTCAGCCAAGCCTGTCTCTATGTGCTACTTGTCTGAGAATGCAGAAAGCACAGAGAAGATTGCTGCAATTTTCCTTCGTTGACTCTGAAGTTCTGTTAGATGTATTTCTGAAGAATGTGTGCTCTTTGCTCCTTGTTTTCAGTTCTATCTCAATTGAAATTGCTACATGTTTTCATAACTCAATATAACTACAAGGACAAAGCAAGAAAATAAACAAATAAAAAGCAGCATAGGGTCCTCAAAATAGTAGATATTTCTTAAAATGTGTATTTCAATCTTAAAGTTGTCCTCTTGGTATCTTTATATTCATATTATTTATCTATAACATGATCCTTGTGTGTGTGTGTGTGTGTGTGTGTGTGTGTGCAGTGCAGGTACATGGTAGAGTATGCATGTATGTGTTTTTTATGTGTACAGGAGCATATGTATGTGTGGTTGTTTCTGTGGTTGACAGACTACTCCTGCTGTCATTCCTCAGAGTAATCAACCTTGTTTTATAATATGAAAATCCTCACGGATATGAAATTCACTAAAAGGGCCACAGTGACTGGTCAGGACAACTGGTGATTCTTCTTCTGTTTCCTTCCTCAGCACTGGACTTACAAATGTGCTCATATCATCATATTCAGGTTTTCATGTGAATGTTGCAGATCAGGCTCAGGTCCTCATGCTTTTGTTGCACCTGAGATTATACTCTAGCCCGTTTCTGAGACATTAATATAGCAATCACCAAGTCACTTCTTAGTGATGCAGATGGTATTAGACAACGAAGAAAAAATGCCACTATTCTGATGGTGAATGTTAGTGTGGGAATTTGTATTTTAAAATGCTATTATTTGCATCAGCAAATAATAAAGATGAAGGGGAAAAGGAAGAGTGTAGAAAAATGTAACTTTACATATATTATAAGAATTAAATGATAGAACAGATCTGAAAGTCCTCAGTCAAAAGTCTTACTTGGATGAAGGATTAACAACATTTCTTACTCTGCTAGAGGACTGGAGTTTAGTTACTACCCCTCAGGTTGGGTAGTATGCAATAACTTATAATTGATACTAGAGGGGATCTGATCACTTTTGTTCTGAATGGACACTAAATCTTAAAAAGTTTATTTCATAGCAAACACTGTGTAATATACTATGATATAGCAATTCAATTAACTCATTTTAAGGAAGTATTTATGAAACAAACAATGGTGGATAGAGTGCCTGAACTTGCCTTCCTCTATAATCAAGTTAATGACCACCCTATTTTTAATCATAGAACCATCATCTAGTAACTGATGAGAGCAGATGCAGAGATCCACAGCTAAGCACTGGACCAAGCTCCCAATTTTGTCAAAGAGAGGGAGGAGGGATTATACAAACAAAGGATTCAAGATCATGATGTGGAAACCCACAGAGACAGCTGACCTAAGCTACTTTGAGCTCTATGACTTTGGATTGACAGCCAAACTGGGCTCTCTGAATATGAAGGACAATTTTGTGGTTTGGGCAGTTTGTGGGGCCTCTGGCAATGGGACCAGAATTTAGCCCTTGTGCATGAACTGGCTCTTTGAAGCCCATTCCCTATAGAGGAATGTCTTGTTCAGCCTTGTTACAGCAGGGAGGAGCTTGGTCCTGCCTCAACTTGATATGTCAGACTTTGTTGATTCCCCAAGTGTGTGCTTACCCTTACTGGGGAGTAGATGGGAGTGAGGTGAGGGATGATGGGGGGAGAAGAGAGGGGGAACTGTGGTTGATAAGTAAAATAAAATAAAAACTCTTAAAAAAAAAAAACAATGTGTATAGAAAAGATGACTTGGTAGGTGGGCCTTATGGTCTTTCTTGTCCTGCTTGGTGATCAAACGTGAATAAATAAGTCTGTCTTTTGCACTATACTTTTTAACTATGAACACTGAGTTTGTACTGAGCAGTTTCATCAAGGTAAAATTAATCAGTACTAGAGACGTGAAAAATTTTATGTTCTAATAAGTTTCACATTTTCTTATCTTGCTTTCATTACCTCTTGGAGAGCCTGATTGCCTTTGAGCATTTTCAGTTTCTGCAAATGTTCCCACAGGTTTCCAATATTGCAATAAGTTTAAAGCAACATCTCACCAGGTCATTTGACTCAATAGTCTTTAATTAAGGGACCCCATGCATTTTACTGAGTTGGCATTCTTAAGAAATTGAATTGAACATGTTGGACTATAAAAATCGCTCCTAGCAGGAACATTCTTAAGAATCTACATTTTTGTGGGTATTTCTCTTTCATAATCAAGATACATAAATGATATTTTTATAAATATCAACCACACTGAAATATGATACTGAATTAGTTGCCACACATGCCAGTAATTTCTTATCCAACAGGTGTTGTGGACTGCATGCTAACTGATGATGAAGCACAGAATTGAGGTATGATTTTGTCAGTTTGGTTTGCAGTCATGGAGCTGACTTTTAAACATGACATCATTAATTTTTTTTCTTGAGAAGTGTTTTCTTTGAGGACTTTCCGGGTCCATTCTATGGTGTTTCACAGCAAGCTTAGCCTCACCTACTTGCTGAGTAGTACTACTCTCTACTGGCAGCGATGGATATCTCTAGATACTGTAAACATCGCATGAGAAGCAAAATCAACTGTAGATAAGATGCAGTGTGTGAGTATTACTATTATAAAGCAATATCCAATTTAAGATGAAATGTTTTACCTTAGAACTGAGTCTAACATATTAACTGAATTCCCCAGATGGCATCCTGCTGTAGAAATGTTTGCTTCCTGATGGCAGTAATGACTATTTTTGCCACCTGTGTGTTCTCTCCTGGAGTTGTGCTTCAGCTCATGAGTTGAGCTCTATTGTGGACACTGTTGCCAATTAGATTTAAAAGGAAATGAAAAGCAGCTGCAGTATTTCAAGACATTGGGCGGATTGGGCAGAAGGTATGTGGACAAATCCTGTTAACAAATAACTGGATTTGTGCTTACACAGGACTGCCCACACTGTGCCTTGGAAATCTACAACAGGCTGTTTCCTTCTATGTTATGCATTAATCACAGAAATTACCATAAATTAAGCAAAATGTTCTAACAACCTACATCCAAATGATGACAAGATATGTTGGATCATTAGTCTAAGAAGATAGATGATGAAACAATCTAATTCATTTAGTTTTCAGGTGGCCAGAAGATACTAAGTACATCTGCTTTCAATTTGAAAGGTTAACATTAAAAATGATGATAAACTCATTAATGTCATTTTTATGAAACAGAAAAATATTAATGACATATGACATCCAAAGGTTTGACCTGAATAACGTTCAAATTCCTTCCAGATCATCAGTCATCTATTGTCAGGAGATCTGATTGTTTCATGAGGTTTATTCTTTCTATTCTAGAGCACAACTCAGCTTCTACTTATATCAAAGTGCTGTCTTTATTGTTTTGTTATTATGGAACTTACAGTTGGCCTATAGAGAGGCTTGATATCATAACTGTATTTACAAAAATTATGTGTATATAAATGAAGTATGAGGTGACTTCCAGAGATAGTAAGAAATATTGGATTTTCTGACCCTGTTAGTTCAGAATGTTTGAGAATAGTCACTCCATATATTCAGTCTTTAAAACCCAATACAACACTCTCTCTTCTCCCCATCTCCTTATATCCTCCCCAGGAAGGGCAGGAGGTCCCAAGAGTGACTGGGAGGGGCGGCAAGGGGAAGTGAGTTTGAACAAAGGGATACATGAATAAAAAAATGAGACTTTGTTAAAAAATAAATAAATAAAAAACCAATACAACAAAGCCACAAATTTAAAGCAAGAAAATGTAACTATAAAAGTGAGTGTCAGTTTGCTTCCTGGTTAGGAAGACTTATTAAACAAAGGTTCACTTATAGTAAAATTCTCAAAAGTCTTGACTACAGATTATACTGTTGTTCTGTATTCAATCTTCTTTCTTTCTTGAGCTCTCTTCTCCCTTTTCTTTCCAGTATGTCCTTGATTGATTTTTATCATTTGAAAGGAGGTGCAGTGTCAAGCAGAGCAGGGAACTTAAAGCTAGAATGCCTGGATACACTTTAATATTGGTAGACATGTGAACTTGTGACAAGTCTTTAGAGTTTACAGACATCAACAAGAACTGGGTTGTTTTGGGAGGGGATAAACTTTTAATTTATACTAATATATGATAATTCCTGGAACTCAGTAAGATAAATAGGATAAATAGGATCAATAACTTTTTAATGTATTTATTCTTATAGTAACTTGGATATAACCATGTTTGCTGTATCAAACATGGGTTCATGTACAGATTTTACTGGAATGACAAGGGAATGAGGAAAGCCAGACCAACAGACAATGGAAAAACCAGGGCCCTGTAGACTGGGCTGTCTGATGGAGAAGATACACATCCCAAAAGCTCAGAATATTTGTCATAAATAGTTGAACAGTAGATAAGATTATTACATACAACTGAACAAGGAGACAGAGCTGATGGTATACACCTGAATCAGCGAAACAGATTTATTTAATCTTGGTAAGAGTAATCTTTGTAGAGGATCAGTCATCAGATGATAAATATTCAGGAAAGAAATCTATGGTGGATTTTTTTTTTTACATATACTCTTAACATTCACATAACATCCAGAGAAAGTTTTGCCATTCCTGTCATCCTCACCCAGTAGGAAAGCTTTGTCATTTTCCTGTAAGTGTCAGACATTAGTCCTCAACATGGTTGGCACATGTCAACAGAACACAAACACTCCTCAAGGCCTCCTCCACTTCCCAGGATGGTTCCAAGTCCATGAAGTATAGATGGTCAAAAACATCTTCCAACTATCTTCCATCTATTCTTCAAATTATGAGACTGATGTGCTGCCTACTGCAATAAGGAAGCAAGTTCTTCCACCTATTCTTATGTAATACACAGTGTGTTTTGAGAAGCCAGATGTTAAATATATGAGAGAGAGATAGAGAGAGAGAGAGAGAGAGAGAGAGAGAGAGAGAGAGAGAGAGAGAGACCATGAACCAAAAGAAGCTCACAAGGGGATATAGTAGTTTAGGTCTAAACTGTCCCTTCTCCATGCCTCACTTGTTCAAAAGCATCACTGTGATACTGTTGGAAGATATGAATACTTTAAGAGAGAGAATCTAATAAAAGAGACAGTGGGATTCTTAGGAGACCTTCCTTGAAAGATTTTGAGACTCTGCCCCTTCTAGTCCTCTTTTATTTCTCCCTGCCATGAAGCAAACTTTGTACTGCACCCTAATCACTTGCTAGAATATACTTGTCACCTGCTAAAGGCCAAAAGCAAATAGTCATTGAATTATGATTAAATTCTCTAAGAATATTAGACAAAATAAACCTTTAATCTTTATGTTTATTATTTCAAAACTTGGTCACAGTCATAGAGAGCTGACTTATACATGCTAATTGAGTACGGAATGGCAGGCGGTTATATAAGAGAAAGATAGACACATCTTTAGATGCTGTCTAACATATTCATTTATAAATTATCCATGTTTATATCAGACCTTTGCTCAGAAATACTCAGAAAGTTGCATATCCCCAGAAGACTAACAACTGACAAGGAAGAAGTGAGAAACCTCTAAATCCTCAGCCTTTTTTACAGTGGTCTGGATTTATGTTTATGGTTCAGACTTCTCTAGTTTGTAATTGATTCTAGGACCCAGTGGAGGCTAAGTTTCTATCTCATTTCTCCCACTTTTCTCTCTTGATTCCAATAGTCCTGCATCAGTCACTGATTGAGAATCAGTGCCTTATTCAAATAAATCTGCACCTAACAGCAAACATATTGAAAATAAATCCTGGAGTGTTGCTTGGCAAGTCTGACAACTTATTGAAACTAGAAATCAAGAATATATAGTGGTCCAAAGTTTTATATATGCATCAGTAGTGGTTTGAATGAGAATCTGTCCCATAGGCTGTAGCATTTTTATTTGGTAGTACTTCTTGGGTAAGTCTAAGAAGTGTAGCCTTGCTGGAGAAAGTACATCATTGGGGGTGTGTTTCGAGTTTTCAAAGCCTCAAGCCGTGTCAAGTTTACTCACCTTAATTCTTACTTGCCTTTTAGGATATGAGATCTCAACCTAATGCCCTAGCCACCATCCCTGCCTTCTGCCACACTTCCCTACCATGATGGTGACAGACTTTCATCTACCTGAGATTATAAACCCAAATAAATCTTTACTTCTATATGTGGCATTGGTCATGATGTTTTCAATTATATCAACACAAAAGTAACTCATACAGAGTTTACACCATATGATGGTTGGTATTAAAAATGTGGGTCACATATTATTTGGTCGGATATATGATTTGAAAAGAAAGGCATAAGACAAATTTGGGCACTGGCAAAAGTATCAGTACAGTGGATGGTATCTCATTATAATTTTGATTTGAATTTCTCTGATAATTTACTAAGATTGAACATTTTTTCATATAATACATTAGGAAATATCTCTGGAGATCTCTTAACATTTTTCAGTTGGATGACTTTGTTTCAGGTTGTTGAGGATTATTAGTTTTTCTTATTTGATACAGATTGATCATTTGTTACAGAAATACTCTGTAGATATTGTTTTTCAATTTTTCAAGTTGTTTACTCTTATAATTGTGTTCACTGATGCACCGACTTTCTTGGTTGTCACGATATCCTTAAATGTTAATAAGGAAAAATAACAACCAAAACCCCAGACAAAGGAAAATTTGGCAAAAAAACCCAACCAACCAAACAAACAAACAATAACAAACAAACAAAAAAAAAACCCCAAAGGCACCAATACAGTCAAGGGTTAAGATAGAAAACATCATCAGTTCTACTGAGGCAAATAAAGACAGTGACAGCCATGGAAAACAAGAACCAATAATTGGAGAGATGGAGTAGTCACTGAACCAACTAAGACTTTTTTCAATAACATTGCTCAGAATATTAAAGTGAAGCTACTGGGGGTTGTTTTCTATGTAAAGTCAAAGGTACTGATATACTGATGTGTAGGGAGCATTGTACCGTGCCCTAAAGATGGCGCCGGTTTCTGCCTTCAGCCCTCCCAAGGGCTAGTGCTCTTGGGAGTAAACAACTCCTTTTTTGGCTGTAGGCGAGGATGATGGCTTGCTTCCTGCATCCTAGGACCTATGGGCGATGTCCACGTAGCTTACTGGGGTTGGAGGCCCAGAGGGTATTTAGCCACGAGCGGGCTTCCCCCCGGGGTCGGAAGTCAGAAGTTAGAAGATTGTCAACAGGTCCTGAATAAACGGCTGGAGAGAAGAATCCTGACTCGCGTTCTTCCTTGCTGGCGAGGTTGGGCGCGACAACTGGTGGT